>JASGXE010008555.1:0-19237 GCA_030068105.1 Sinentomon sp. SZTP_YWyxl
AATGGGAAACAGAACGATGTCATTCATTGTTCGAAGAGGTGGAAACAACCGAAAGGGGAAAGCGAAGAGCAGAGAGAAAGAGGAGCCGAGAGAAAAACATGCGCAGTCCAGAGTTAAAGACGCCCCCAATGAAACTCCTCCTGTGTGGCATTTGGCTGGGGGAGTTCTCAGCGCAGTATTATGTGGTCGGTTTAGCTGGGATGTCGGCGAAGGTTCGGGGGAGCAACTGCTCCAGTACTTCCATCGCTCCAGCAGGCCGAATCCACAACCATCCATGCTGTTTTCTGGCTATCACCAACCCTCAGGATGACCGGAGAGCACTGTTGGATATTGTTTGGTTCCTGTGCACTGTTGCCAATCCTCTGTCTAGGACCTGGAACTCAGTGTTCTCGGTATGGAGCTTTTTAGTTGTCCCTTCTTGGATGAGGGGGGGGCGGAAACATCTGTTATGAACTGCTTAGTTGAGGCAGAGATATTTTCTTGGTAAAAAAGCACTGGAAAACCACTGGTGTCATTAGTGATCCTGCCCAATGGATCTGGTCCCTGATTCGTGTCTATTTTTGTCGAGGAGTTCAAGTCTGGACGCCAAGCAGGTTGGCCATGTTTTGGTTCTGTTTCTTGAAAACTGAAAGTGAGGCTCCGGACGGAAAGGAGCAGGGAACGTCAGTTGCAAATAGAAATTAAAGTTCCAGCAAGGATTGCTGTAAATCTTTAGAGACTGTTTGATTAATCACTCAGAACGCTGCATATTTGGTTTTTAGACTTGTTTTCACATTCCAACTCATTGCCACGTCATTTGTGAATTTTGAGCGAAATGATTTTCAACATTCTTCGATGATTTTGGAATGGCTTTCCACCGAATGACTTTGAAAAGGAGGAATCATTGCAGCCCAACGAGATTTCTCAACGTTAATTCACCACAACAGTTTGTGCAAAAATGATCTTCTCGCAGCTGGACGAGTTTGCAAAATGAGCCCCTCTACAATTCGTGGAATCTCACGAAGCGTGAAAGTCACCGGATGGGATTCTGTGTCCTAAACAGAAGAGCTAAAATGTTTCTCTATATACCTGTGCGAGAAACAGCTCTATTATATTTCCTGGAATCACTACAGTATGTCTACAAAAATCACCTTTTGGATATGAGTTGTTTTGTTGCGCAAAAAGTGTTTTGTTCTTCGTTTCAGGTTTAATATTCTTCGCAGATAAATTCTGACTTTTTTTACTGAATTTTTAAAACCATTTTACCTAATGCTTGACATGCTATAAAAATTAGTTGGAACCACTTTAGGTAGACATACGAGTATAGATATATGGCGGCGGGCGTAGAGAAGGGTCAGGTCCGGTGGAAAACGACCTTTGTGGAAAGTTCGGGAGGAAAAACTCGATTTTCAAATGAGGTCGCATTGTATGACGGGGGCTGTCAATGAAAGTCAAGAAAAATTTGTTGTACATCGGGACGAAATTAACACCGAATTAGTTTTCCACTGGACCCCTTTTCCACTGATAGATAAGATTGATATAACAGAAAAGTTATCTGCTTTTTACACCTCGCTATGTGTGTTTGATGTGTTACAAGCGTTGTTGTGCATTGAGTAATGCTAATATTGCTGTGTTGCGGAGCCGTGCAATGTGGCCCTTGTCATCGAGCCACCGGCCGCAAGGCTATCAGCTCACGATGGTGGTTGATGATGATGACAATGAAGCATGAAAGACATCAAAAACATCAATAGGATGGAGCATGAAAATTCCGTTCAGGATATCATCTCAAAAATGTCTCCCAATTCGTCGGAGAAGGATCTGATTGATTCTGACTCTGGAGGAAAGTTCGGGGGTAATCTCGATTTCCAAAATGGGCCGCGTCGTGATGCGGGTTCTTGATGAAAATCAAGAAAGCCGGTCATTCTCCTCACACTTTTCTGCAAAGTGAAAGTTCTCCGGTGCCTTTTTCCCTTCGCGTGGAGTTCTTGCACTTTGTTCATTGCATGGCGCTCAGATGCAAAAGCAGCGATGGGCCGTCATTTCCTGCGCACCCAGTACAAGTGCAACCTGTTACTGAAACAACTCGATTTCTCGAGAAATATGTTTTGTTTTATTATTTTCCTGATCTTGAGCTCTTTCCCCCGAGAGAACTTTTCAGCTTGCAACGAAGCGAAATGAAAATGGTATTGAGAAGCGCTTCTCTGCGAAATGCATCGTTTCTCGATGTCAGCATTTGAAAGACAACCTGCGTTTGTCTTTGCTCGTGTCGCCTGAATGCCTGACAGAAGTCGCTTTCACCTGAAATTGCTTTTTGTTGTTTTCTGAGGCTTTTGTATATCGTGGCTTCCGAATAAATATCCTGCGGAAAGAATCCCTCTGATGCCACGGTGTTTAATCCTTTTTCATCCTGTGAACAATGCATGCACAAGAACAAAAGTCGACTTATGTCGTCAAAACAATTTGCATAACAGAACAAAAAACACAACGTTGCGAAATTTAGACGACATTTCTTACACTTTGTAGAATTAAAGACGTGTCTGAATATTGCTTTCTGATGTCTTGTAACAGGGTTGCCAGCGACCTGGAAAACCTGGAGAACCTGGAAAAGTCAGGGAATTTCAAAAAAGAACCTGGAATACCTGGAAAAGTCAGGATTTCAAGGGCTTTTGCTGCCAAACCTGGAAAAGACAGAGAAATCGAAACACCAAAAGGGAATTTTCCAGTCAAAATCCTCAGTTTGAGCCTCCGTTTTGGAACATTCGAGCCAATTTTTGTCAAAAATGTTTTTTGCTTCTTTTTCAAAATGAATGGTTTTCATCAAGCTGTGGAATTCTGGTCATTCTTTTTCGAAAATCCTGACAATTGACAGTTTTATGAGACATTGGGCCAGAAAAGGGCCTTGAATTGCCAAGCAACGGACCTGGAAAAGTCTGGGAATTGAGATCTGGGAAATGGCTGGCAACCCTGTATAAACGTGAAGCAGATGCAGCAAGAGTTCCATTCCATTGAGCATTGCACAGTGCAATGGCAAAAATGTGCGTGCGACGTCGCGAGAGAAACTGCAGAGGCCGGAAGCCAGCAAAAAAGGGAAAAAGAACAGTGGAGCTTTAAGGAAGGTGGAGGAAATTATTTTCTTGAGTTTCCACGCATTGGACAGACAGTGGTTTGTTGTCGAAGTTCTTGTCCCGTTGCGTCCTGTAACATGCAAGAACAGCCTTTGATGATACCGATGATGGCCTGGTATTCTTCGATAATCCATCGTTGAATGCCGCTTTTACGAGTAGAATATCCCAAGCAAAAGTTTAATCAAAGAGGACGGATCGTACCTCGTCGGGCACGCCCAACTTCCATCGTATGAATGCCTATCTGCTGCATAATTCAATAAAAGCCATTCAGGAAAAATTATGTGGTCGAACAATTTGAAATCTACAGAGGGTATTTTTGTAGTCCCATTTTTGGTGAAAACCGTTTGCTGCAGCTTTAGGTCGGGGAAACGACTTCGGACTGCCAAGTTTGTCCTCTCCATTGCGGTCTTTAAAACCCGCAGGACACCCATAAAGTGTCCGTTTAGGGTCACCCTGAAAAATCTGATTTCTGGGGCATTGACGTGCCTTTCTCGGAAAGCGATGAATAACGAAACCACTGTGGCCTTTGTTTTTAACCTCCTGAACCTGCGAGTGTGTCGATAATAAGCTATGTTTACGTCCGGGCAATAAATATCCCGCTGGCGTTTCGCGGCTCATGCCCAAAGGTGCATCTCTTCCTGCGTCGGACGCATCAATTTGTGTGTGTGCCTTATGTGAAAGAAGACTTGAAATCATGACTTTACGAGCAGCCAAAGCCGTAAAAAGTTGTTTTTTGGGTTTGTAATGCGCTTCGTTTTACGCTTGGCTGATGGCTCCACTGGTGGTGGCAAGTGCCATGAATACTGATGACGGGGGATTCACAGGCCGGGGCAGTGCCGCATGTGGGCATTTGCCAAAGAGGGTGATTCCCGGGGCTTCGATTCCACGCCTAGATCTTGCCAGGAAAAAACTAAATTTTTACAGAATTTCAACATTTAGGAAACAGCCGTATTCTCAGAAGATGCGAAAAATACTATTTAGGTATATTTCGGTCCGATAAGGAACCTGTTTTGCCATTGAAACTTGATTGTACCCCGTCGGGGTGTAGGGGCTATCGAGGGGTCGCATTCCTTGAAAAAGATTGTCTCTTTCCACTACCTGTGGAGCACTCATTCGATCTTCCGAAATCTTTTTTTGCATGCGTTCCCGAAATTTCTAACTTCCGACGCTCCTGGCCCACGATTTTGGCTTCATCACTGTATCATTGGCATGCTTCCAATCGCATTTTCTTCGGCCGATGATTGCTTGCAGAGTCACCAACTGTGGCAATTGATCTTTCGGAAAATAAACACGTCTTTGTTGAGAAAATATTGCAGTACACGGCTCGCCATTTGACTTCGGAGCATTGGAGAAATTCATGAGGCCTTGGCAAGTCAGGGACCATCAAAATTCTTCAATCGTTTCACCCCAGTTTCGCGCGTTTCATGGAAGAAACTCACGTGTTTTGTGTCCTTAGAATTTGCGGTGCGCAACTTATCATACAGTCACGAAAACTTGTGTTCGAATCACTTTGTGTCGAATTCGTAAGCGAACACATTTGAGAGAGATTTTTGTTTTGTGTTCATGACTGCTGTGGCACAGAGGTAGACAAGAGGAACACATGGCTTGTTTTGGCAAGGTGTGGAAAAAATATGACCACTTGTTCCCTGTTCCATGAGACACGGTGGCTTCTTTTTTGTTTTGGCAAGGTGTGGAAAAAAATTTGACCACTTGTTCCATGAGACACGGTGTGATTATCAGGAATGATGAGCTTCATCTTTAAGCCACTTTCAAATAAAGGAGAGTCAGACCTCAAATGTGACCCGAGAAAAATTCACCTGATTCCCGTCCTCTGCTCCTGTGTGGCTGGACAGAAACCCACCGCGATGCGATTGCACTGGTTGCTCCTGCCATGTATCCAGTGGGCCTTTGACCTCTTTACGATTGCTATTGGCTCTTCATTATACCTAGTTATAAAATACAGATGGAAAAGATGTGTGGAAAGTGCGGTGGGAGCTGAGTAGCCCAGACATAGATGATAGGAAAAGAAAATCGAAACACAAAAATTGCAAATGAATTTTTTTTGAACTATTACGCTTTTTTCATAAGAAACCCTCTCACATATAAAAATGGCAAAAAATGTACGATTTTGTATCGGGAAACACAGACATCCAAAACCTAAAATTCAGCGCATTGTTCAATTCAGCTGTGAACACCTTCATCCCTGCTGCGAAGGATACGCAGGTGGTTGTTTTCTGCGGTGTCACTTTATCCGGAATGACTCCCTCGGAAATGCTTTGAAAGACATTACTGAGCGGTATACAGGGCAGTGTATAGCCGGTGTACGAATATAGGGCAGTGAAAAACAGAGCCTCGTCATCTCGACTCTTGCCTGGGATCAACATTCTCCGTTTTAACCCTCAATTGAGGTTTATTTATTTATTTTTTGTTTTTTCTTCCATTCAATACTGCCTCAAATGATGTAGAAGCAGGACAACAGTCAATTTTGAAAATGGTAAATATAGTAAAGACAAGGCAATGTTTATCAAGTGAGGAAAAAAAACTCTTCTACGGGTTGTTTTGAGGTGTGACTGCCTGTGAAGCTATGGGGCACGGTAAATAAGCGGTGATGCTGCTGGTTGGTCTGTTGGTCTGCTGGTTGGTCAGTGACAGAAGCGGGACACCCTGTCGTCAAAAGTCAGAACGACGTTTTGTTGCCAGAAAATAGCGGCCAATTGCTCAGGCTCCGAATTCCCAAAGCAAATTAATGTCTCACATTATTTGAAGCTCATGGAGAATGAACTCGGCCGCATACTACGAATACATGGGGACAAGCAAACAAACAAACTGCTGCACAAAAAAACAAAACAAAACATCCAACCCGAACCGCCGTGGCATCAAACTAAAGTCACACAGAAAAAGGGGTGACATGCCGGGTCCGGAAGTAAACTGACAGGGTGTTTCAACTGTGACAACATTGGAAATGCGCCTTTGTGCGAATCGTGTCATTAAACAGGTCCCAGTTCGTTGTTGGCGGCAATCTGAAATCTATTGGCGCTGTTGAAAGAGTACAACGTAGTGCAGCCAGAGTCATCACTGGAAGATACGAACGCACGGCTAGTGTTATGGCTTCCATTGAGCTTTCGCTTGTATAGGTACCTCTGAAAACCCGAAAGGAAGAGAAAGGGCTTTCTTTTCTTGTTAAAATTTTAAAAGGAAAGAAACAAGGATTGTGATTCCCCCATCGTTTTCCGAAAAATTTCAGAATGGAAGATCCACTCACAGTTTTCAATTTCGTATCCCACTAATAAAGTCGAATGTCTTTTTATATTCCTTTTTCCCGACTCTCAAAGATTGGAACAGTCTTCCAAGAGATTCCTCTTTGCTTCGTGGGATTACTGCTCTGAAAGTGGAGTCCCTGCACCCATGACTTCTAGAACTTTAGTTGCGCACAATATTTTTCTCTCTTTTAAATCTGTAAATAGCGTCTTGTTCTTCCATTGACAAATTTGCATAAGCAAATTAAAACGAATTAAAATAAAATAAAAAAAATTAAAAATCTGACATTTGACGGCAGATATCCGCGAGGTCAATTGACAATGGAGGAATTGTCTCTTTTTTGTTGAGCTACGTAATGAATGAGATTGTTCGAATTTGTATGATAGAATTGTTATCAACCATCCGAAAATGACCCCCGATGATTGTGCTGTTATATACGTTGGAGACATCCTTCGAAATGAAAAGCTTATATCGTATATTTCAAACAATGCAAGTCAGAAACCAGTTTTGACTTATGCTGTTATTCATAACAATGAAAACAAGATGAGTTCGCTGCGCAAAAGCTTAAAAGTGCAAACAATCATGAACTGGCCATGATGGGAAACAAAGGCAAAACAGGGAAAAGGTTGAAGTGAACGGAGAGTCGTGATCATTTGTCAGTTCTGAATGGTTGGCTGCATTTGGTCGAGGCCAAGTGCGCGGACGTAATTTGCGGTTTATTTCGCTCTTTCTTTCTTTTTTTTAGCAAACCAAACCCACCGAGTCTTCCTCACGTCACTGGCTAGTGCATTGTTGTCAACCTGCTTCTTGGTCACCGCATAATGCTAGTTGTCAACTAACTGCTTGCTGTCCATCTTGACCATACGAAGATATATTCGTGTCTCACGGAATAGAACACGGAGGGAACAAACGGCAAAACGGGAATTGGAAATTAGGTATTTGTTCTTTACACAATACGACTACAAAGATTATGGCAGAAGAAGAAAAGAAAAATGTACCTGATAACATCTGGACGCACATCCAAAATCAGAGAAATCGACTGCTCTCGAAAGATCAGCATTAAGGAAAATGGCACAGAGAAGAACGTGGTAACGTCAAAAAGTGAGAAGGTAACAAATCGGCTTTCTGCAGGAAACACGAAATGGTACAGCAGAGTCGGAAGATAATGAGTTCCAATCGCGAATGGTTCTGGAGAAAAAAGAATTGTGATGAAATAGAAGGGCGGGCAGAATTGCTGAAGTTTGCACCGCTGTCCATAAGTGGACTTCCATAAATGGGCTCAAGCGAATATAGCAAGGTGGAAGCGGTGCATGACATCACCACATAGAAAGAATTCTGACCGTATAGAAGTTCCAAACGGTGATGATGTTCAATGCGTGCCAGATCATCAGGAATTGCACAGACGGTGGACCTGTCAAACTTTCCAGTGATGACTCTGATAGCACGACGTTGAACATCTTCCAGCGTATGTATTTCTCAAGCCAGGTGTGGGTCCCAAAGAACGCTTTTGGAGGCGTTCTTTAAATATCGGATCAAAAACCCAAGTGACCTGCCAGTTTTGGAGCAGATGAAGGATATGTGAAGTTGTCAAATCTATCAATGAAGAAAAACACCCTATGGATATTTTTATAGCTAGAAGCAGATACAATAAAATATACAGGAAAGCAGAGCTTCTCAAGGAATTTCCAAAATCAAATGCCGATGGAAAATTTGCTCTTGTTTTGCTGTCATAGCTGTTATTTTCATTCAGACACCCCGGCCAAGAAGGTGTTGCTTCGAAACTTTGATTTCAAATTCAGTCGATTTTAGTTCCCGATGCAAAAAAAGAAGAAAATTGCACGCAGTCATGTCAGATTACCAAATTTCTTGTTGGCAAAAACGTTTTATCTCAAAATGATACATGTTGGTTTTTAGTTTGAAATCTGCAATTAGCATTCAGCATCGTTCTTGAGATTCTGAATTAATTTCTGTTTTTACACGGAAAGCTGTGACGCAATAAATATTGTGAAGTACCAACAAGTTAGATAAACAATGAAGGATAGCTATTCTGTCATAGCTTAAAATGGCGCCGATGTTTGCGGGCTCAATTTACGTAGTGCGCTTGGTTCAAAAATTTGCATCCCGGGTGATCGAGAATAGAAATAAAAATTTCCAGTTTCTGCGAATTGTGCAAGAATTTCCCGGAGCTGTGCGAGCGGCACAGAAAAACAGAGCATGGAATCGCAGGCATGCATGTCGGTTTTCTGATTTTGGATCTGAAATTCTGGACACCCTGCTGTCCGAAACTAAATTTGTTTTAATGTGTCTAAAATGGTTTATGGAGTCTTTTATTTACGAGCATGCATTTCAACCGCTCGCTGTTGGTCTCATTTCATTCTCAACGACACGCTCTATTTTTTTTTCTGACCAGGCCGACACAAAAATATGTCTCTCTGCACAGTTTTGTACACACTTCTTTCCAAAATTCTTCTTTTCAGGCGTTCATTATTTACTCAGGCGCCATTTGAGTGTCAATGGCAACATGCGCTGCAAAATCCCATGACACTGGACGAATTCGTACACAAAAGACTTTTGGGACTCTGTGCACAGAATGTGTTACAATTGCGCAGTAAACATTTGCGGCGGAGAGATCATGACGGGGGTAACGCTAACTCCGAGCAGCGAGGTAAATTTTTGCCATCATGCTCCAATGTAAAAAATTTACCTCGCATCTCGGAGTTAGCGTTAACCCCGCATTGATCTCTCCGCTGTTGGACACAATCATGGACAGTGGGCATCCCCCTGCCTCCAGATATCAGTTGTGCAGAGGTGTTTAACGTGTTGCGTGTTTTTGGGCGCCATGAATATCAAAATGAAAAAGAAGCAGATTTCATTGCAGCGAATCAAAAAAGCGTTTTTTCGAGTGCCATGAATGTCAAAGTGAGAAAGAAGCATTGGTATTTTCATTGCAACGAATCAAAAGGGCGTGCTTTTTTCTATTTTATTTTTTATGAAATCTTTATCAAATTTTTTTATTTTATGTTTCAATCGAATTTACGTATACATGAACCAGTGAAGGCACAAAAAAAAAGAACAACGAAAAAATGTTTTCGGGAAGAAAAATTTACATTCACACTTACCAACAATGCAATCGTTGTCTGCGATTTTTCAATGTGTTGGGTTTTTTGCGTTCAGGTTAATTCCATGATCACAAATCAAATTGGTATTGCATAAATGTGTATGCACACATTAGAAATCATCAATAAAACAAGTCAGCCACAAATCATTTAGGTAACCGTAGACAAAATCGTAGATGCGGGAAGCATCGCATGGCAGGAAAGAAACAAAATAAATCTTTGCGATTGAAGTGTGTCGGAGCATAAAATCAGCAATCCACTTTACGAAAACGAAAAGAAGTCAAATTAACCTGCCTGTCTGATTTTTTCTATGATTTTTTCTATATTAATTCCAAACAAGTTAAACATTATTTTAACTCTTGCTCCCTGATGTAATATTTCCTTGAAGAATCTTCAAGGAAATATTACATCAGGGAGCAAGAGTTAAAATAATGTCTGACTTGTTTGAGAATTAATCGCTCAAATGATGCAGCTCCCTTGAGGTAGGTAAATAAAGTGCCAGAGGAGTCAAAATGACTCCCTTAATGTATCAGGTGATAGACTTTACAACTGGCAACTATGTCTCACAAGTCGACCCAAAATTGATAGCCAAACTGGTCAGGATTATTTTCTATCAATAAAATTTTGATTTGCTGTTTAAATAAATACAGGGTTTTTGTATTGTTTTCTTTCTGGCGCCGTGAATGTCAAAATGAAAAAGAAGAACTTTACGGCATGTTCGCTATGGAAGCCCCGGCCTGCCATCTAAAGTCTGGACAGGGTTTGTAAACTGGCGTCCCGCTCAGGAGCTCCTCGATTCCCTTAATGTGACTTGTAGCCTGGGCGTCACCGTATAAATAGCCTGATAAAATGCCGAAGTTGGGTCACTTCTGGAGGAAACCGCAAGGGTTCCCTAGCCAATACTTGACACGGACACCGGTTGTGGCATTTTTTGTTTTCTTTTATTTTTGTTGTCAGTACACGTGTATCGTACAAGTGTCAACATATCTGATCGCTTCTTTTGTTCTGCCTTGGTTCTGGACTCCCCAAAGACAACACTTCATTGAATATTTACCTTTATTCAGTTTTCCACTGCCTGTCTGCCCCAGTCATGCCCAGGTCGGTCATGCTTCCGCGGAATAGTCAAACCCTCCCAGAATTTCCATTCCGCACCGAACGAATATATCTATTTCATCGTGCACGTTCCCTGCGCTATCTGTGAGGTTTTCTCCCGCAGAGTTTTCTCTCTCCATGCACAAGGATATGCTGTAACTGCATAAAACTTCGGTTGCTTTTCTCGTGAGGAAACATCCTGTTTTCCAATGTCATTCCAATTTTAAATATATTGCTTCATAATCTTTCGTCCCATGGGAAAAGGCGTCGGAGACATAGGGAAATGAGGGGCAAATTGTCCCCAAAAGGACAAAATTCCCTTCTAGCCAGTGTCATTTTCTTCCATACCGATGAATTTTTCACGGGTAATTTTTTGCGGGTAATGACGGGACGTTCATGTGCATGACACTCCAGAATGCTTGCGTGGAGGGGGGATGATGTCCACGGGTCCCCTTTGCACCCACATCTTTTTTCTACGCCAATCAGATATACCTATATACACTTTCCTTGCGGCAGTGATACTCATGTCTCAAGGAATTTTTTATTTCTTAAATTTTCTGTCGCTTTTGCCCTTGTTTTCCGCAGTCAGAAACCAACAAGCGGAAAACTCCGCAAGACAAACGCTGTTTTTGCAAGCTATTTTATTCCTGAAAAAAAAACATTCCATCGAATTCGCTTGCGGTTTGTTTCATTGCAGCTGGCACGCGGAAATTTTTGTTGTCTTTCGCTTGCAAAAATCATTTTTTCTTCCAGCAAAAATATTCAAAGGTGTGCGGAAAGAATTGTGTGCCGTTGTCAATTAAAATCAAATGAAGTATTTGCTGTATCAGTGAAATTGGCTAATGCAGAATACGGCGAAGGTCTTTGTTGAATTCAAAATCTATAGAGTCAAGTCCATTCAAGCCTTTTTTCACCTTTACATACTTCAATTTAATTTTGGCATTTGCTATAACTTGATTTGGTGGCTTCGTGATTGATTGCTTTAATCAAGGGTTTGACTTTATAGCAAACAAAAACTTTTGTTTTGTGCAAAAACGAAAACGATTTTTTCCATGGTCTATCATTTTTTCGGTCAAACGTCTCGCTTTCCCACATTGTCCCATCCGATGCCACTTAATCAGGGGACATTGGCCTGCATTCATTGCTGAGCCGAACTATCCCGGAGTGGTACTCCCTCCCTGGGCGGGTGTTTGACCGCATCCGCTGAGGACATTTCTGCAGGGTCGTCTGAGGGTTGTCAAATCAAATCAAATCGAATCAAATCAAAAAGTCTTTATTTCACATGCATAAATGAGCGGCATTTAGCGTTGGCAACTTATGTGCATGCACATTGTAGAAATAAGAAGAAGGCTATCACCGTTTCCAGCGCAGGAAAACTCGTATGGCTTGTTCATTGCATTGTGGAAAGTTTTTTTTGTAATTGATGACTATATTTCTATACAAAGTTGGTCTTGGTCTCGGAAAAATAAAATAAATAAACAAGAATTAACCACTGTGGTATTTGGTGTACCTCATGCCGCCGCCATCTTGCAAACAAAACCATCATTTTCAGAACGAACGCCAACTTTGAACACCCTGCCTACACTCTGGCTGACGAGCTGCTCGTCAGTCAGAGTAAAAAACAAACGGGGAGGTGGCCACCTTGCCGCACTGACTCACTGAGCGTCAATTTTACAGCCACGGACGCAAACCCCATTCGTCCAATTGACGGGAGACTTGTGGCGCACACGATATACGTACAACATCATTGAATGTGAAGTGCTTGTATAATATTTGGACTAATCGCTATTTTTACAAGTTTTTTTTCCAATAATTTTCATCAAGCCACTGTTTGTTTGCACAGAAAATTTTTTCGTGTGTGCACGAGCGCTTGTTGCGCGTCCCGTCCGCATGTAGGCGCTGCTGTCGCACAGGGATGACTCGGTGAAACAGCGAAGGGATTTCCCAAGAAAGAAATTGCCAACCCTTTCATGTTCATACAGGGAAGGACAACACACAGTGCATGGTGATACCCACACATGTGGTCATACCCAACTTTATGCATGCGGCGAAGGATGCCATCGGACTTGCTCGGTTTGTCATTTGGAACAAGTGCAGCGATGCATTTTTCAGCTTATCTACGAGATCCACAGCACTCACAGCATGTCCAAAGATAGTATGATTGAAAGTCACGGGTGCTCTTTCAATATGGGTTGGATAATTGTGTAAACCATTCTGGGATATGTGCGGGTTGACTGGCAAAGCACAAAGTGAACTCTGAGGGAAGCTATCGGCGAGCTACAACATTAGAGAGGGTTTGGAGGCTCTTTCTGACAGCATCTGGTAATTCTGCCTGTTGACGTCTGTGGTGTGGCGAACATCTGATAGTTCTTATTTCACTGATATGGGAGTGCCCGGTTGAAGTTCAGATTCTTTCAGGAAATTGACTGTGTGGAAGTTCTGCAGCCCGAACAATGTGGAACAATGGTCCCATCAGTCTGAGTTTCCGCAAATGGCATATTCGTACTTCGAGTTTGAAGTTGTCTTCTTTTGAAAAAAAAATACCATATCCTGCTTGTTTTAGGAGGCCATTGCTCCCTGAACATTTCGCATAATCAGGTTGAGTGGTTGGGAGCGCTTTCTAAACCTTTTGAAGGCTTCCAATTTTATGCCAAATTGAACCTCAAACGTGTCTTTCGCATAAAATGACTCCGCATTTCGGGTTTGCGAAGTTTTGCATTTTTGCGAACAAATCAGGTCATTTCCGAAATGTAGGCATTCCAATTTGATGGCATCCGAAACCCGCAACGCAGGCAAGGCAATGAAAGAAATGGAACATTTAGGCACTTATCCGAACAAGTCTTGTAAGTTTGAACCATCAGATATAGTTCGCCAGTGAACGCTGAGCGCATGGAAGTTTAGTTGCGTTTGAATTCACTTAGGCAAATTAGACAATTATTCAAATGGAATGCTAATTAAACTGCACCTGTATGCAAATAAACAGGAAAACTATCGGTGTATCACAGGGTGAAAATATTGTTCTTCAACAAACGTTTGACTCTTTAGGGACAGTTCAGTGATTAGAGCGGAGAGATGCAGTCCTTCAGTGAAGTGTACAGACAAAAAACAAATTTAATCAACCAATTTTAAGCGAAGGGCAAAATTTTTCTTATCCAAATCAATGTTTCTATTTGGTCCACGTGCACCTGCACAATCGAAAAGTTGGAGCAACTCTTCGCGTTCGGCAGTTTGATGAAAGGCAGTAATTATACCAGAAAACCTATTTCCATTTAAAAGCATATAAAGGGCAAGAACGTTCCTGTTTGGGGCTGAATTTCACATCGTGGGGAACTGGACAGCTTACTATTAGCAGAGAAATGAAAGATTTTTTTACGTGTGCTAGTTTTTTTTTGCAACAGCGTGAGGGATGACGAACTTGCAGGCTATCGAATGAGAAATGTGATAAGTACCTCGTACTCTGCCTGTCAAAAGAGTATATTTAGATTGAAGATCAAGTTCGCGCAGTGATAGGTCCAAACGCATGATGCTTCCTCATTTTCTTTATTTCTGACATCTGTCCACTCTAATCACTCATCCATATGCCCATCACAAACCCGATTGCAAATGCGAAAACTCTTTTGACGGACACGGTATTGGAAGCCAGCCATCATTTGTGCATAATTTATTGTGTTATTTTTTACTCCCGCCGCAGGAATCCACTTTGGAAAACTTTGAAAAGTTCTTTTGGAGTACTTTTATGGGTTTCCGACGACTGCCCCGGCCGCGCATTTGATTAGTCTATACGAATTTGGCACTTTTCAATCTTTCCGCATGTAAAAGTCCCGAGCCACAAAAAGGCAAGAAAAGACTCTGAACATAGATAATGGATTACGTAAGGTTAGGATAGGTTAGTTAGGGTAGGTTAGGTTGGTTGGGTTAGGTCAGGTTAGCTTTATTTTGCTTTTTTGTCCAAGTGCCAAATCGGGACATTGCCGAATTCGTATAGATAAATAAAATACGCGCCCCGGCCAACATCTCTCGCAAATGATAATTCGACCTTTTGCGAAGATTTACCTGAAAGACTTCATGGTTCTTATTCATCCCTTTGAATATATTCTCCGCCAAAATTCATCTAACGTAATCCATAGAATATTCAATGCGCCGCAAAATAATTATTGGCACTCGTGCATGTACGGCGTGAAACTGCATCCGAAACTGGTCCCTTGATGCAGCCAATAATGATCCTGTGTTGACCACCACAGATACCAAAGTTGGGTGCAGGCTCCAGCATATCAGTCCATTTCATGTGAGGAAGCAGAATGGAATACCTTGGTTGAAGGAGAAGTTGTGATCCTTTTTACGCTTTCGGGAGGCCATGACTGTGACCCATGTCATTCCTTTGTTTCGTGCATTAGGCCCGGATATACGAGTAGGTTTATGCGTATATTTTATGAAACTATGCGAATCGGGAAATGTCGCAATTTGGCGACAAAACATCCGATTTTGCGATGGACAAAAAAGCAAAACCAAACATACGCAACCCAACCTAATCGTCCAACCTAACCTAACCTGACCGGCTTATCATCTATGCTAACCTAACCTAACCTAACCAATTGTCTTTGTTCAGGGTATTTACTTGTTTGTGATTCGGGACTTTTACATGGCGTTGGATATGGGAACCCCGATTGGTATAGATTAATCAATCATGGAAGTTGCTGTGGGGTCCGTCAATGCATGATTATGCACCGTGATCATTCACCCATTATCATGCACCCTTAGATGGTAAAGTCTGCTTCGAATAGAATATATAGACGGTGGGACACTTCTTTTTGTGCGGACGTGAATTGCAAGGTTGGTCAATGGAGTAATCTTCTCGAATGAATTTGTTGAATTCATGTTGAATGAATGAAATGTCCCTGCTAATTTATTTTTGGAGTCTTCCCCTTATCCAATTCAAAAATAAAAGAGTTAATTGCGACGAAATCATTACAAGCTCAAAAACAAAAAGCAAAAAGAGATGTGATCATGGGCCAGAGAATAGTCTACAAGTTTTTGCTGGGCGTATTGACCGTGATGTGAGAAGGAAGTCAGGAGTGAATGGCTCACAGCAAGGCGCCGCGCATCGCAGGACTCTGAATGGAGAAAAAGAAACATCAACCAACAAACTGGCGTTCAGGCCTTTTGTGTACACTTTAGGGACAGCATGTCCAATTTCAACGGTTGGGCTGTAGCCTCCTAACCTCTATAGTGCTATGGAGCTGTTTAAGGTCATTGTAATGCCGTAAATTAGGGTCTACGGGTTCGTGCAAGGTCGGTTTGTCACCCTATATAAGTGCAGGGATAGGTACTATATAACGCGGTTGAGACGAATGCGTTTTCTGCATTTTAAAACGTTGCAATGATGCCCATATCCATTTGCAAGGTTTTGAAGGGAGTGAGCTGATAATCTCTTGGGAACACGATGGCAACAATCACAGGGTGTTATAGTTTGTCTGCGGAAATTTGCTAGTTATTTTTCATGGCTCACAAAGTGCGTGACCAATGCAAATATAACGCTTTGTTTTATGTTGGCGCTTTAATTTCCACCGCCCGCATAAGAGTAAAAAGAAAGAAAAAAAAGTTTCAGAGATGACACTTGATGGAAAAAATACCTGTAACTGTGAGAACATTAATTCCGTCGCTACTGTTCATTCTCAAATGGCAACGTTGAAGTGAGGTAGGCTACCTCGGAAAAAAGGTTATCGTCGGCTGAAATGTCGACTTCACAGCACTTCCAAATCGATATCATACAACACTTGATAACTAAATTGTGTGAAGTCAGCAGAACTACCTTTTTGCCCTTTTTCATCCGTTGAAAATCTTACCCCGGCCGTTCAAAGCCGATAAGTTCCAATTCTACACTGTTCTCCAAAAACCTTCGAACGTAACTAACTCAGCAGGCCTCGTTTAGAATCAATGGCATCATGCAGTGTTAAACATATGGCATTCGTGTCACGCGTTAAACTGCTTCAAGCTCTCTTGAAATTGGACGGCCCCTATTTTCGCCTGCCCTTTTGAATTTCTTCATGTTCGAATATATTTGGCGGACCCAAATTAAAAGCCACGCGTGTGTCATGATTTGTAGCCATGTGTCACTGCTTATCCGGATTCAAAAGAGCAAAAGTGAGAAATATCGGAATTGATGCACACCCTGCCCTTTAAATTTTTTCAGTTGTCTTTCCTATGTAGGTGCTATTTACCCCAGTTTTTCTCATTTCCCCACTTTCCCTAATTCACCTCATTATTGTTTTTTCCATTCCAACGTTTCCATTCCAGTGTTTTCGTGACCGACCGATGTTGGAAATTTATTCGAATAGTTCTGGTTGCTTCAGTCCATTTCCAGTTTTTCAGGACATGCCGACCCACCATGCCGTTGGGCCATTGGTGTAGATCCGGGGAACAAGCGAGCATCCGGAAATATGCGACAATAATATGCGCAATCCTGAAGGGCCGAGCTCAAGGCTTACTATTCTCTTGAGCTCACCATTCAACAGGAGTATGCTCGTGCTGCCTGGGAACCCCTCTGTCAGTGTGATATCGCCCGAATCGAGATGATCCAGAAAATGGCTATGCTCGTATAAGAACAAAGGAACGTGATCGTTTTATGGACCTTTGTTGGTTTTTAAATTTAGTTGACAATGTTGGTTTATTGAATGATTATTGTCTCAGAACTTTGTTCTGCTGGTGTGCACCTGCAGTATTCTGAAATAATTATAAGCAAAAAATCTCCTCATCCCCTGATACACCTCAAAATTAATCTTAAATCTGACCAATTGGATCATGGTATTGCCATCAGACCCGATCTCCAAAATTTTGCAGTCGACAAGACGCAGCTTTTGCCTCCTTTCCGCCCCCATTCTCATAGTGGATATTTTCGCCCTTGGTCCAGTCGGACTGAAGCCATCCTTTCAGTGATGTTCCAGCTGCAACTCTCTTTGCACCCGCCCAAATTGATGCCCACGGAGATGAGAGAATAGAAGAAGAATGGTTCCGGAGTCGTGCTGCGAAACAAAGTTTGCATTTTTATGCATTGTCTATAGTTCCGTAATGCGTTTGAATAATTTGAAACTCTGAAATAAAATTAAACTACTCCTTGTCGAAGGCTGTTTGCCTTGTTTTCTGCTGCAGGCGCCTTCCCATAGCCGCCACTCGCATCGTGTTTATGGGTTTCACTTCGGAAGACGCACTTTCCTCCAAGGCTTGGAGATGCACGAAACCACAGGCGAAAGTCTTCAGCGCGTTGCCTGCATTTGCCGGTTAGAGTATTTCATTTCTGAAGTCCACTGTCGTGAAATAAAGCCTTCAACTTTGTTTTGGGACTCAAGCATCCCTCAAAATAACAAAAACACACCTGATTGGAACACTTTCGACCGTATTATCTTCACTTAGCCGATTCCGCCTTATATGACCATTATGTTCTCAATGTCATTTGTTTACGAAACATTGATTTCTATGCAGAATCAATAGATTTGGGCAGTTTCCCATTGATGCGGGAATTCCAGTTTTCCAGCATACTTGGGAGTGTGCTGGTTTTACCTCCAGCAGCGGGAAATGTCTATGTCATGGATATGTGCTGTGCAGGCATTCTCTAAGGCGGAGGAAACAGCCGCAGAAACAATGATGACTACCCATGATCCAATGTCCATGATCTGATGTAAGTACTTGTTTTAAGGGAGTCATTATCGCTTCTAAGACTGTACCTGCGACCGTTAGCGTTAGATGCGTAATGATCTCTCCACTGCATGTATCGATTAAGGAAGGTGTACCTATACGACAGTATGCGTTAAACCTCCATTGATCTCTCCACTGCAAGTGGATTTTGGTGCATCTGCGACCGTTTGCGTTTATTCCGTATTGATCTCTCCAATGCAAGTTGCAAGTGGATTAAGGAGTATAGCTTACGACCGTTAGCCTAAACCACGAATTGATCTCTCCACTGCAAATGCGTTACGGTGTACCCACGATACTTAGGGCCTATATCGTTAAACCCGTGTTGATCTCTTCACTGCAAGTGGATTAAGGTGCAGGTACCTTACGACCGTTAGCCTTAACCACATATGAATCTCTCCACTGCAAGTGGGTTAAGGTGTACAGCGGCGAGAAAATTAATTGTACCACATATGGTGGCTTTTCTCTCTCGAATTTTCGGGAAAATCTCAATCCCATCAAAATTGGCATTGCAGCAATGATTTGACGCATATTTCCGTGCAACAAAATCCGAATTCTTGATTCTGAAATCAACACAACTCTCCCAATTTTCTTTGAAAGATCGAAAAACCGGCATGTACTATTGGCACGAGTAATTTTCTCGCCACTGTACCTGCGACCGTTAGCCTTAATCCCGCATTGATCAATCAACTGCAGTGGATTAAGGTGTAGGTACCTTCCGACCGTTATCCTTAATCACGTATGAATCTCTCCACTGCAAGTATGGGTTAAGGTGTACCAACGACCCTTACCGTTAATCCTGTATTGATCTCTCCACTGCATACGTGGCGACTGACGTTAAGCCCGTGTTTATCTCTTCACTGTAAGTGGGGAAAGGTGTAGCGAAGACCAAAAGATTCCTTTGAAAACCGACCCCGACGAAGATCAACACCTCAACTTGAATGTGTTCCAACAACCGCGTGTTCAAACCACCAATAAATC
>JASGXE010008556.1:0-29167 GCA_030068105.1 Sinentomon sp. SZTP_YWyxl
TCACTGTTTTTGAATATGAAGAAAAAAAATAAAATAATAACACCGAACGGGAGCAAAGCTCCAATCAGAGACGAACAGGGCCGAGGATGCGTCACTTTGGAGAGCAAAAATAACAAAAATAACGAAAAAAATTTTTGGAGAGCAAAAATAACGCTACCCAAAAACGAAGGCTCAGGTCTCTTTTCAGAAGGAGAAACGTCTCCAGCAGAGACAAGGAAATTTACTCCGCTGCACTTGGAGAATACAATACCTCCAAGTTCAAAGCTCGAAACTCACCTATCTCCCTTTGTCCCTACCAAAGGTGGCTTGACGCAGTTTTGAGGTTTTAACAGAACCAGGAAGTGTCGTTTGGAGGAAATGTTCCATCCCTGACTGACCCTGACGGGGAGATGGAGGTCTCCAGCCCAGTTGACAAAGCTAATCCTTTGAATGAGACATTTGCGGTTTTCAGTGTTGACAGCAATATTCTCCTCCCAGAGGGTCCGTGTCTTAATGACCTCTGGGAGCCTCTTGTTGTTACTGAAACAATGGTCATATAGGTACAGAATTAGGCGAATGGAACTCAAAAAGAGTGAGGGACCTGATGTTGTGTTACAAAGTTTCTAGTTTCTGTTGTGTTATAATGCAAAAAAAGTTTCTTGAGTTAATCCCCATATCGCTTCCAAATTCCTGACGCTAATCTTCAATGCCAGCATCAGGCAAGGAAATGTTCCAGATTGCTTGAAGCGCTCTGTTATTGTACCAATTTTTAAAAAGGGATGACGATCAGTCGCTTTCAATTACAGGCCCATAAGCCTATACGAAATACTTGTTCAAAAATTCTGGAGTTCATTATGGCTAAGCACATCAGAGGGTTTCTGGAGGCAAACTCCTTGTTGGCTGATTTTCAACACGGTTTTAGGCCCGGTTTTTCATGTTCCACTCAACTCACTGCATTCACGCAGGACCTTGCGCAATCCCTTGATCGTGGTACTCAGGTTGATTGCATCGCCATTGATTTTTCCAAAGCCTTTGATGTGATTAGCCATAGACTCTTGATCAGAAAGTTAGAGCTTCTCGGCTTGGATGAGGTACCATTAACTGGGTAGATGGCTAGCTTTCTGTCCGCTCCCAGTGCGTAAGAATTAGTGAGCATCTATTTTGTCTCCTTCCAGTGACCTCCGGCGTCCCCCAGGGCAGCATTTTGGGGCCTTTGCTGTTTATCATTCACATTGATGACATTGGTCATAGGATGCGCTCACGCTTGCGGCTGTTCGCTGACGACTGCACACTGTATTCTGAAGTGCGTGGCCTGGGTGACTGCGAGGAACTGCAAGGTGACTTGGCTCTCATTCGGGAATGGTGGAGCAGATCTGCTATGGCCATGAATGTCGACAAATGTAACTTTAAAAAAATTTGTACTAAGAAAGAAAATGTTTGGTTTGATTGCATTCTGAATGGCTCTGTAGGTACTTCTCCCTCAGAATGAGATTACCTATATCTCGGGGTTAAACTTACGAGCAAGTTTGACTGGTCTCCACACGTATCTAAATATGCTTCTTCCAAAGCAAATAGGGCTGGAGAAATTTCAGGAAGTGTCCGCCTAGAATAAGGGAGCTAGCTTACTTCAGTCATGTGCGGTCTATCCTGGAATACGCTGTCTCATCTTGGGACCCTTGGCGTGAATGCCAGATTTCTGCACTGGAAAAATTCAACGGAGGGCAGCACGCTTCGTTGTGGGTGACTATAGGCGCCATTTCGTAGTGTCACTTCTATGATAGCTTCACTGGGTTGGCATTCTCTTCAGTCGAGGAGGCGAGTGACTCGCCTGACCTGCCTGTTTCTGATCCTGGCGAATATTGGTGGCTGGGGAAAATTTAAATTCTTGAATTCCAAGAATCAAGACCACGTTTACAAGCTCCGATCTCAAACTTTCAAGAGAGACATTGGCAAGTTCTCGTTCTTAGATAGAACAATCCCGGAGTGGAACTCTCTTTCAAGTAGTGTTTTTGAACAACATTTGAGCATACCTCTCCTACACAGGGCATGCTTCGTGATTTCTTATGATGAATGGCAATGCCGGAAATTTCATCATTCTTAGACCTGCTCATTCCATGTGGGTATCATATCTGATCGATATTGTTATCGGAGAGGTGGTGTGCGCAGCTTCAGTTTATTGCCATCTTGAGGCAGTTGTTTGCTCAAGGATATGTCACTGTGAATATGTTCTTTGTCCGACACATCATTTCGAAAACGCTGTTTATTCTATCAATTTGTTTTTGTGATTTTGCGAATCTTACTGTGTATGTCAGCACTTCATGTATAATATTGAGAGGAGGAGGAGGAAACTCCAAAAATACAGAATTTCAATTCAATTCAATTCAATTCAATTCAATTGACTGGTCTTGCCAAATCGCCAGCACCGAGTTGAGGCAAACAGCTGATCGGTTTATCCCCGCAGCTGTCACGTCTCTCTTGCTGATGAATTTCTCAAAAAGGTGCTGCTTTGCTGTCGGAGTACTCAACCAGTTTCCAGAGCCAAGATTCTTCCCACCCAAATTGCATAAATAGCACGTTAAAACGCACCTTTGGCTGTCATTCGGGAGATTGCAGAATCGATATCTTGGCCCCTGTACCAAGATTTCATCCGATAACGTTTTCATTTTGTTTGATTTGTTTTATCCATTTTAATGCAAATCAAATGAGGAACACCCGAACCCGCCCACCTCCTCATGGCCTTCGTGGATAAGATGGTCTTAAATACCCCGCCCAACCGCTTCCTGGTCTCCGAGGAGTCATCGGGGACTTGCATGGTGGCAGAGGTCAGTCGTTTCTTCCCCACGGTTCCGGTTGGTTCGTAATTTTTTGTCCCATCAGGTTAGCATTCGTAATGCTAACCTGATGGGTAAAAAAAATTACAGAACCAACCGGAACCGTTGGGAAGAAACGACTGACCTATGGCGCCATGCAAGTCCCCGTCTTCTTAGCAGTTATTGTTCGCACAGGCGGATTCTTTTTGTCTATTTTCCTTGCACAACCTTCACTCTTGTCATCACTTGACCTGCAAATGTCACAAGTCACCTGACCTCACAAGTCATCACTTGACCTGCAAATGGAGCGACCTAACAACAAAAGAATCATGAACTCTTGAATGTGGAAACAGCACGATAAAACGCACCTTCTGTGGTTGTGAAGAATAACCACATGCCTATTATACGAGTATCTGCAGATATTCAAGAATCCATGACAAGGTTATCGTTGGGAAGTAGAGCCTGGAAATCTGTCGGCGCTGGCCCGTTTCTTTGGATTCCCGTTTCTTTGATGAAGCGGTATTGGTCATTTCAGCGAGCGAAAACGCGGCCTCAAAACAGAATGCCAGCCCAACCTAACCTAATAGAACCTATCCTAACCCAACCTAACCCAACTTGACCTAACCTAACCTGAGCTTGCATTGCGTTAAAAAAGGCGAACTCTGATGCTGTAATTCCCATTACCATGTCCATCCAAGAAACGGGAATCCAAGAACCGGGATACCATGAATCTGTCACTCCTCAGTTTGGCCTTGCAGTATTACGCGCGCAGTCACAGCAACAGTTGCCTGCCACTGCATGTGGTCCATTTTGGATCAAAGTCCAACGCAAGATCCGTGATTTACGCGATAGTTTGTAGCGTAAAACACTCCTGTGAAGGTCGCCATTTTTTACGCTCGATTGTTTATCCTGTTCTCACCTTCGCATAGCTTCCTCCCGACTCTGATGAACCCAGTTTGACCTTAGGGGAAGCTTTCATTCCGGGCATTGATCTCAATCATTTCTGCATGCCGTCCACGACTGCCGTATCGAGCGCGGGAACAATTTTCGTTGCTGACGGGTACTGCAATAGCAGGGTGATGCATTTTTCTGCCGACGGGACTCCGCTGGGGTCGTTCGGTTCTAAAGGTTGGTTAAACCAAATGTTCGAAAATTGGGGATGAAACTTGGTTTGACCAAGTGTTCGAAATTTAGACATGAAACGTTTTGAACCAATCTCGTGCACATCAAATTGTGACACTTCAAACATTTCTCCAGCTCTTTCAGCACAAATTTGCAGACATCTAAGCCAATTTTTCATGGCAATGGTGGAAATCAGAAGAGGGTGTGTTCCTGAGCTCTGAAAATACTGCTTTTGGCTAAGTCTTGAAATCTTGAACATTCCCTTTTGCACAAAAAATGCCTAAGTTTTAGATTTTGGATGATGAGCACTATTGTCTTCAAACAATTACTGCCTCTGCAGCCCATATAGTCTTGATTTGGCACCAGCGATTTATGGTTACTAGCCGGCTGCGCCGGCTAGCAGCCGGCAACTAAAACCCGTGTTCGAAATATCCGGTTAAAACTCGAGAAACGTTGTTTCTGCGGGTCCGAGAACAATTTCATCTTCACAGTTTCCTTAGTTTAAACACAGCGCCTGTTTTAATGGCTCCATGTCGGGCTCCATTCGCTTTCTGGGTAAAATTGAAAACAAAAACATACAGTAACTGCAACCGAATGAAGCGAGAGTCTCTTTTCTCGATATTTCTACCACTGGAGCGGGGTCGTCAAAAGAAAACTTCTCGTTTTCTGTGTGTTTTCATGACACAAGAATTTGTCGTTTTTAGCGGTTTTTTGTTGTTTTGTTGTGTGAAATTTATTCCCTTTGCCCTGGAGTGTAATTTGCCCAAAAATTACCCTGGAGGGTAATTTGCACACATTGTTAAAATTATCTATTGATTCATCACCTGGTTCCGCATCCGGTGGGTGTCGGACCAAACTCCATTCGGACTAAAACTCATCTGATTCAAAAGCCGATCGTACCCAATTACATTCGGCTTGTTGTAAAGTTAGGTGTGGGCGGTATGAATTATGTTCGAATGTCATCTCCAACAAATATCCAGCTCAAAAAACACAGAGAAACTCGGGTAAATTGCAACACGAACAAACAAACTGAGAATGAAGCAACAACTGCCATTTATTCCATGCAAAGCTCTTCAATCGATCAATTTTGGACAAATAGTTGTCAGTGCTGCCATGCCAGTTGCGCACACTGAATGTTGTCTCCCCACGTTCACCTGGATCCTGCGTTTTTTACTGGTGTTCTCACTCAACAGCACATAACATTTTTGTCATTTATGATTTTATTTCGTTTCTCTTCCAAAGTTTTGAGATTACTTTTTTTTCTTCAATTTTCCTCAAAAGAGTTTGAAGAAAATTTAACAAATTAGTCCAAAACCCTTCCGCAAAAATCCCTCTTCCTCCAGAGCTGATGAAATTTCCCTCTTACGGATGAAAGTGCCCCTTTGCGGGATTCGTCTGAAATCATCGTCAGCACTGCTTCACATTCTTGGGATTCTCCGTCATCCAAAAAAGAAGAAAACATCTGTCCGCCGCATCTCTGGATCGGCGCCACCGCTTCCACCTCTTCTTAAAAACTTATGATTGCATTAGTATTTTTCACCACCATTACTGGTAACCAAGAAACGTGAAAATTTATAAAAAAAATGGCAAAAAATGAAAACATGCTTGAGATGCAGTGGATGCGATCGCGCCGACTTTCCGAGATATCGTGGATGCGGGGGTAAACAGACCTTTGGAACTGCAGCACATGAAATTTTTTAGTTGTTTATGAGAACAGCAGTCGCAAAATTTGCAGCGAATTCTCGCCGATGGGGAATAAGTTCCATCGTCGTTAATTGGGAATCTGCCACAGGCCCCAGTACCAAATTGTCGACAAATACATCCTTGCTGATCCGTGCCATCCTAACTTTCTCCCAATATTTGGCTTTGTTGGTGAGGACCTCAAAGCAGCCAGAGTTCGAAATCCAGAGCCGAGAATTTATGCATGTCTTCAGAGCATGAGATCCTTCAGAGCACTGAAAATTGGGAGTCAGTGCTATCTTTTGACGGCCCTGGCGACGGGTCCAGGCAGACCACACTAACTGTAAGAATATGTACTGGTGACATATAGCGAAGCCCCGTCTGCCATCGCATCGACGGCATCTGTCCACCCCATCCCGGGATCGGCGCCACCGTTTCCACCACTTCTCAAAAAATGTGTTTTCATTTTTTGCAAATTTGTATTTTTCAACCACATTTCAGATTCCCAAGAAACTCACCTGAACTAACGAACAGGCCGGGTAGCAGAGGAACGTGGCAGGAACGTTCCGCCGGAACATGGCAACACTTGTCTGTGCCAGGTGGCTGCCATTTGGATATGGTCGGTGTGGCACCACGGTGCTGGCCACTGTAGCTGGAACATGGCGTTCCCCCATGGCAGCGATGTGTTTCTCCATCGTGGCAGGAACGTAGCATACCACCGTGACAGGAACGTGATTGCCACGGTGGTTTGTCTCGTTCCACGGTGGAAAATAGCATTCCCGCCACGGGAGGATTCCATGTCCCCACCACGGTGGAAAAGCACATCGCCGCCACTTCAGAAAGCCACATTCCTGCTATAGTGGCCAGCACCGATGCGCCACACCGATCATATCCAAATGGCAGCCACCTGGCACAGCCAAGTGTTTGCCATGTGCCGGCGGAACGTTCCTGCCACGTTTCTCTGCTACCCGGGAGGGTGATCCCACCCAACTATGCATTTTCGGGTTGGGTTGGACTATGTTGAGATAGGTAAAGTTGGTTGGCTTTGATTGGGCACCTTTTGAAAAAGAAGAACCATTTAATGTGTGCAAAACATAACCCAACTGAAGCTCAACCTAACCTCACCCAACCCACAATCCACAATGATGGTCAGTCAGGTGATGTGTCTTCATGGGTGCCCGTAAATAGCAGTGAAAAAACATAAAAAGATTGCAAAAAACATGAAGTCATGAAACCATGACTTTTTAGAAGCAGTGGATGCGATTGCACCGAAGCCGAACTTCTTGCGAGTTGCGTTTGATGCGAATGCAAGTCCTCCGCCGGTCGCGAATTTCCAAATTCCAAACAAATCGCCAGAATTCGACCAATCAGGTGCTTACCCAAATTAAAACCGCGTTTTCGACATCTAAAGCTAACCCAACCTAACATAACCTAACCTAACCTGACCTAACCTGACCTAACCTAACCTAACCTAACCTCACCCAACCTTTCCCCTTCCTGGTGTCAATAACTGCCACTGGTGTCAAAAAACATTTAGGTATTTTGAAAAACAAAAATATAAAATTTTTGCGGGATTCGAACCACCGCCACGGGTACCTCCGCAGCGGCAGCATGCTGTCTAGACCACTCGGCCACAGAGGCTGCTGCCGGAAATCGCTTCGGAAAGGTGTATTCATGAAACTGTATTTATAATTGCGTCATTTCGATTTTGCTCGCATCCGATTGGTCGAAATTTCTGGGGATTTGTTTGGAATTTAGAAATTAGCCCGCCGGTCATCTTGCACAGAGTTCTCGCCGTTCAGTTTTCGGATGCCAGAACTTGCCATCTAGCCATTTGGTTTTCGCATTCGGCAGCCGACAACAGCCTCATACCGGCCAATCAGAGGCCGAGTCACTGGGCCAAGCAGAGCGCAGTGGAGATCTGAAGACGCGTCCTGAAAGCAGACCGGCGCATATAAAAGCTGAAAAAACGAAGTTTGCCGCATGCAGTTGTTCTTTCGACAGCGAACAGTCGAGGTGTCGAACCCAGTCCAGTTCAGTTGGGTTTGCAGTCATCATGACATCGTGGGCCAGCGGTAGAGGTCCAGCGGCCAAGTGTGCCAGAAAGGCAAGAACCAATGACAAAACTGCGTTCTAGCGGAATGCCAAAAGCCGCAGAAGTTTCAAGTGTTTGGTGTTCCCCAAGATCATTGTCCGACTCATTTTCACACATGAGCAACGCAAATCTGCTTGGGGACAAACAAACGTGTTGAATAAACGACGTCTGTTCCCCAATGTTTGTGAATTTGGCACAGCAGAAACTTTGGCATTCCTCGGCGTGCATCTTTTGGGGGGGGGGGGATAGACTGGGGTCTCTGAGGCGGGCCAATGGCCTTTCGCCTCACTCATCGACGTGTCGGGATCCGCTTTAAAAAGCGCGGATCCCAAATCCAACCCAGCGGGAAAGAGGAATAAATTTAAAATAAAAGTATAGGAAAGAGGGGAGATAAAATAAAATACAAGGATGGGTAAGGATGGGAAGTTGGAGGGGAAGGGATACTCTTTCCACCAGTGACAGGCTGGAAGGTTGTCCTGTCACTGGGCTTCTCCTGCTGCATGCTAGTCTTGCTATCCTTTCTCGAAGGAGTGGGCACTCCCAAGTCCGGTAGCAGCCTAGGCACCAGCTCCCCTGAGTGCCCCTGCACTCTCCCAAACCTGCTGGCATAGCAGGGGTTTCCCTGTTCATCATGGGGACTGTTAAGAACCGGTTTTGACGGTCAGTCCCAGACTCAGGAACAGGGAGGCTTGAGGAAGAGCTTGGAAGAGTCAACCCCGTCATCGTCGCTTTGCCCAAGCTCGGAATCAGGGAGAGACTCATTCTCACACAGCCACCAGAGACTCCCGAAGGGCACTCTGGGACGCTGATGCGAGTAAGTGTTGCGCATACGTCCCGCCACGGGGAATGGGCCCATGACCCGTATGGCAACTAACCAGGAGAGCAGTTTTGCCAGACCGCTCAATCCTGGGGCGAGTACTTCGAATCCCTCGATGACTTCTGATGACCTCCAGAATGATCCTCCGTGCAGTCGTCTCGACTCCGGTCCCCGAACCAGAGGAGCCTCCTGTGGTCGAAACCTTGGGCGGAGGGGGCCGCCCAATCGTCAGATCGCTCCTTCGTCCATCTTCTGCTATCGCCGCGCCGTCGAAGTACTCTTTCCAAGCCCCTCTCCTCTTTGGATGTCCGCCAGCTACCAGCCACCGGTGGTTCGACTTGATCAGCGACGGTGAAGAATCCCAAATCGAAGCCCTGCATCTTTTTTGGCAACTGCTGAACCCCTGAAATTGTCCGGACGTATACACAGCTTTTTTTTTTTTAATGATTTGTAAAAATCCATCTTAGCTACGAACTATTGTCGAAGATTTCGTCATTTATTATAACAATATATCAAAAACAATAATCATAACATTTGACACGTGATATCATTGATCAATAATTAATCAATATGATTGTCAATATGAATGATTGTCCATACTCAGTGGGGGGGGATAGACTGGGGTCTCTGAGGCGGGCCATTGGCCTTTCGCCTCACTCATCGACGTGTCGGGATCCGCTTTAAAAAGCGCGGATCCCAAATCCAACCCAGCGGGAAAGAGGAATAAAGTTAAAATAAAAGTATAGGAAAGAGGGGAGATAAAATAAAATACAAGGATGGGTAAGGATGGGAAGTTGGAGGGGAAGGGATACTCTTTCCACCAGTGACAGGCTGGAAGGTTGTCCTGTCACTGGGCTTCTCCTGCTGCATGCTAGTCTTGCTATCCTTTCTCGAAGGAGTGGGCACTCCCAAGTCCGGTAGCAGCCTAGGCACCAGCTCCCCTGAGTGCCCCTGCACTCTCCAAACCTGCTGGCATAGCAGGGGTTTCCCTGTTCCATCATGGGGACTGTTAAGAACCGGTTTTGACGGTCAGTCACAGACTCAGGAACAGGTAGGCTTGAGGAAGAGCTTGGAAGAGTCAACCCCGTCATCGTCGCTTTGCCCAAGCTCGGAATCAGGGAGAGACTCATTCTCACACAGCCACCAGATACTCCCGAAGGGCACTCTGGGACGCTGATGCGAGTAAGTGTTGCCATACGTCCCGCCAGGGGGAAATGGGCCCATGACCCCGTATGGCAACAACCAGGAGAGCAGCTTTGCCAGACCGCTCGATCCTGGGGCGAGTACTTCGAATCCCTCGATGACTTCTGATGATCTCCAGAATGATCCTCCGTGCAGTCGTCTCGACTCCGGTCCCCAGAACCAGAGGAGCCTCCTGTGGTCGAAACCTCGGGCAGTGGGGGGCCGCCAGATCGTCAGATCTCTCCTTCGTCCATCTTCTGCTATCTCCGCGCCGTCGAAGTACTCTTTCCAAGCCCCTCCTCTTTGGATGTCCGCCAGCTACCAGCCACCGGTGGTCCGACTTGATCAGCGACGGCGAAGGATCCCAAATCGAAGACCCAAATCATACTCAGTGGGGGGGGGATAGACTGGGGTCTCTGAGGCGGGCCAATGGCCTTTCGCCTCACTCATCGACGTGTCGGGATCCGCTTTAAAAAGCGCGGATCCCAAATCCAACCCAGCGGGAAAGAGGAATAAAGTTAAAATAAAAGTATAGGAAAGAGGGGAGATAAAATAAAATACAAGGATGGGTAAGGATGGGAAGTTGGAGGGGAAGGGATACTCTTTCCACCAGTGACAGGCTGGAAGGTTGTCCTGTCACTGGGCTTCTCCTGCTGCATGCTAGTCTTGCTATCCTTTCTCGAAGGAGTGGGCACTCCCAAGTCCGGTAGCAGCCTAGGCACCAGCTCCCCTGAGTGCCCCTGCACTCTCCAAAACCTGCTGGCATAGCAGGGGTTTCCCTGTTCCATCATGGGGACTGTTAAGAACCGGTTTTGACGGTCAGTCCCAGACTCAGGAACAGGGAGGCTTGAGGAAGAGCTTGGAAGAGTCAACCCCGTCATCGTCGCTTTGCCCAAGCTCGGAATCAGGGAGAGACTCATTCTCACACAGCCACCAGAGACTCCCGAAGGGCACTCGGGACGCTGATGCGAGTAAGTGTTGCCATACGTCCCGCCAGGGGGAAATGGGCCCATGACCCTGTATGGCAACAACCAGGAGATGAGCTTTGCAGACCGCTCAATCCTGGGGCGAGTACTTCGAATCCCTCGATGACTTCTGATGATCTCCAGAATGATCCTCCGTGCAGTCGTCTCGACTCCGGTCCCCGGAACCAGAGGAGCCTGTGGTCGAAACCTTGGGCAGTGGTGGGCCGACCAATCGTCAGATCTCTCCTTTGTCACTTCTGCTATCTCCGCTTCGTCGAAGTACTCTTTCCAAGCCCCTCGTTTTTGGATGATCCGCCAGCTACCAGCCACCGGTGGTCCGACTAGATCAGCGACGGTGAAGGATCCCAAATCGAAGACCAAATCATACTCAGTGGGGGGGATAGACTGGGGTCTCTGAGGCGGGCCAATGGCCTTTCGCCTCACTCATCGACGTGTCGGGATCCGCTTTAAAAAGCGCGGATCCCAAATCCAACCCAGCGGGAAAGAGGAATAAAGTTAAATAAAAGTATAGGAAAGAGGGGAGATTAAAAAAATACAAAGATGGGTAAGGAATGGAAGTAGGAGGGAAGGATACTCTCCCACCAGTGACAGGCTGGAAGGTTGTCCTGTCACTGGGCATCACTGAATGCTCGTCATGCTATCCTTTCTCGCAGGAATGGGCACTGCTCAAGTCCGGTACCAGCCTAGGCACCAGCTCCCCTGAGTGCCCCTGCACTCTCCCAAACCTGCTGGCATAGCAGGGGTTTCCCTGTTCCATCATGGGGACTGTTAAGAACCGGTTTTGACGGTCAGTCCCGGACTCAGGAACAGGGAGGCTTGAGGAAGAGCTTGGAAGAGTCAACCCGTCATCGTCGCTTTGCCCAAGCTCGGAATCAGGAGAGACTCATTCTCACACAGCCACCAGAGACTCCCGAAGGGCACTCTGGGACGCTGATGCGAGTAAGTGTTGCCATACGTCCCGCCAGGGGGGAATGGGCCCATGACCCCGCATGGCAACAACCAGGAGAGCAGCTTTGCCAGACCGCTCGATCCTGGGGCGAGTACTTCGAATCCCTCGATGACTTCTGATGATCTCCAGAATGATCCTCCGTGCAGTCGTCTCGACTCCGGTCCCCGGAACCAGAGGAGCCTCCTGTGGTCGAAACCTCGGGCAGTGGGGGGCCGCCCGATCGTCAGATCTCTCCTTCGTCCATCTTCTGCTATCTCCGCGCCGTCGAAGTACTCTTTCCAAGCCCCTCCTCTTTGGATGTCCGCCAGCTACCAGCCACCGGTGGTCCGACTTGATCAGCGACGGCGAAGGATCCCGAATCGAAGACCCAAATCATACTCAGTGATGGGCGTGTTGACCCTGTAAACTGTCCGGACGTTCAATACACAGCGTGACGGGCGGGTTGGACCGCCGTCTATAATAGGAGCCAGATTACCTAAACTGAAAACAACTTGGCAGAAAAGCCATGTTCACGTATTCAGGACTTTGCCAAAGCAATATTTTCAGAGCTCTGGAAGACACCCTCTTCTGATTACACCCTGCCATGAAAAATTGGCTTAGATGTCTGCAAATGTGCGCTAAAAGAGGTGCAGAAATGTTTGAACTCCAGAACTATGCGACATCTTGCTAGCGTTACGATTTTCTCAACAACAGGGTGATGCCAAAAACTTTTCTATTGCCCCACGTACACGTCAATTTGGGATATGCTCGATACGAGGATTGGAAGAAACTCTTTTTGTTTGCAGTGTTTGCACGTCAATTGGGATATGCTCGATACGAGGATTGAAATTTGGAAGAATCTCTTTCTGTTCACGCGTGAAATGGGAATGTTCAAATTCGTTGGATTCGCTAGAATCTCATGTTATATTTACGCATCATGTTGGAGAAAAGGGATGATCTGCATTTGACAATGTCCCAAGTTGGGACATTGCCAAATGCAGATAATTTCTCTTCAGCTTTTGGACCAACTTCCAAATTAATTTACCGACTTTGGACCACCAAAAATCAGACCGTGTCGCAAACCAACAAAAAAGCGAACTGATAAAGCAATAATCTATTTTTCAAAGACGAAGAAATCAGCAGAAAAGAGGGGCAATTTCCCAGTCTCTGAAGTTTGAAGTATGAATATCGACGAAAGAATTCTTTCCTCGAACATTCATACTTCAGGGACTATGGAAAACTGCCCCTGTTTCTGCAGATTTCTTCGTCTTTGAAAATCCTTAGTCGAATGTTCATACTTCATTCTGTCTTTTCTGCGGATTTCTTCGTCTTTAAAAAATAGATTATTGCTATTTCAATTCGGTTTTTTGTTGGTTTGCGACACGGTCTGATTTTTGGTGGTCCAAAAAAGGCCTGTAAATTAAGTTTGGAAGTTGGTCCCAAAAACTGAAGAGGCCAAAAAATGAACGGTGGAACGGGTTGTATTTTGTGACAAGGAACCCAACTTTTCCTGGCTGGAGCAGTTGAGTGTTGAGCAACTCCCGAGCCCCGGCCGCTTATTTCAGAAATGAGTACGCGTTTGGGCCCTTTTCCATCAAACTCCGTGTTAAAGTTCCGACCCTCCAAAAACGGGTAAAAACGCTAGAAAAAAAATGAAAAAAGGTTAGGTTAGAGCAGGTTAGGTTTGGTAGAGTAGGTTAGGTGAGTCAGACCGGTCAGGTTTGGTTAGATTGGCTTTATTTTTCACTTTTTGAGACGCGCAAAATCGGGATAGGCCCAAACGCGTACTCATTTCTCAAATTCACGTCCAGGACGACGTCAAAGACCAGATCAACAATCGCAGATGGAAAACAGACGGGTGAAGTGGAGGGAGGGAGGCAGGGCGGGCAGTCCGAATGCGTGGGAGGGGGTCTCGCCTGAAGTATAGGAAAGAGGGGAGATAAAATAAAATACAAGGATGGGTAAGGATGGGAAGTTGGAGGGGAAGGGATACTCTTTCCACCAGTGACAGGCTGGAAGGTTGTCCTGTCACTGGGCTTCTCCTGCTGCATGCTAGTCTTGCTATCCTTTCTCGAAGGAGTGGGCACTCCCAAGTCCGGTAGCAGCCTAGGCACCAGCTCCCCTGAGTGCCCCTGCACTCTCCCAAACCTGCTGGCATAGCAGGGGTTTCCCTGTTCCATCATGGGGACTGTTAAGAACCGGTTTTGACGGTCAGTCCCAGACTCAGGAACAGGGAGGCTTGAGGAAGAGCTTGGAAGAGTCAACCCCGTCATCGTCGCTTTGCCCAAGCTCGGAATCAGGGAGAGACTCATTCTCACACAGCCACCAGAGACTCCCGAAGGGCACTCTGGGACGCTGATGCGAGTAAGTGTTGCCATACGTCCCGCCAGGGGGAAATGGGCCCATCACCCCGTATGGCAACAACCAGGAGAGCAGCTTTGCCAGACCGCTCGATCCTGGGGCGAGTACTTCGAATCCCTCGATGACTTCTGATGATCTCCAGAATGATCCTCCGTGCAGTCGTCTCGACTCCGGTCCCCGGAACCAGAGGAGCCTCCTGTGGTCGAAACCTCGGGCAGTGGGGGGCCGCCAATCGTCAGATCTCTCCTTCGTCCATCTTCTGCTATCTCCGCGCCGTCGAAGTACTCTTTCCAAGCCCCTCCTCTTTGGATGTCCGCCAGCTACCAGCCACCGGTGGTCCGACTTGATCAGCGACGGCGAAGGATCCCAAATCGAAGACCCAAATCATACTCAGTGGGGGGGGATAGACTGGTGTCTCTGAGGCGGGCCAATGGCCTTTCGCCTCACTCATCGACGTGTCGGGATCCGCTTTAAAAAGCGCGGATCCCAAATCCAACCCAGCGGGAAAGAGGAATAAAGTTAAAATAAAAGTATAGGAAAGAGGGGAGATAAAATAAAATACAAGGATGGGTAAGGATGGGAAGTTGGAGGGGAAGGGATACTCTTTCCACCAGTGACAGGCTGGAAGGTTGTCCTGTCACTGGGCTTCTCCTGCTGCATGCTAGTCTTGCTATCCTTTCTCGAAGGAGTGGGCACTCCCAAGTCCGGTAGCAGCCTAGGCACCAGCTCCCCTGAGTGCCCCTGCACTCTCCCAAACCTGCTGGCATAGCAGGGGTTTCCCTGTTCCATCATGGGGACTGTTAAGAACCGGTTTTGACGGTCAGTCCCAGACTCAGGAACAGGGAGGCTTGAGGAAGAGCTTGGAAGAGTCAACCCCGTCATCGTCGCTTTGCCCAAGCTCGGAATCAGGGAGAGACTCATTCTCACACAGCCACCAGAGACTCCCGAAGGGCACTCTGGGACGCTGATGCGAGTAAGTGTTGCCATACGTCCCGCCAGGGGGGAATGGGCCCATGACCCCGCATGGCAACAACCAGGAGAGCAGCTTTGCCAGACCGCTCGATCCTGGGGCGAGTACTTCGAATCCCTCGATGACTTCTGATGATCTCCAGAATGATCCTCCGTGCAGTCGTCTCGACTCCGGTCCCCGGAACCAGAGGAGCCTCCTGTGGTCGAAACCTCGGGCAGTGGGGGGCCGCCCGATCGTCAGATCTCTCCTTCGTCCATCTTCTGCTATCTCCGCGCCGTCGAAGTACTCTTTCCAAGCCCCTCCTCTTTGGATGTCCGCCAGCTACCAGCCACCGGTGGTCCGACTTGATCAGCGACGGCGAAGGATCCCGAATCGAAGACCCAAATCATACTCAGTGATGGGCGTGTTGACCCTGTAAACTGTCCGGACGTTCAATACACAGCGTGACGGGCGGGTTGGACCGCCGTCTATAATAGGAGCCAGATTACCTAAACTGAAAACAACTTGGCAGAAAAGCCATGTTCACGTATTCAGGACTTTGCCAAAGCAATATTTTCAGAGCTCTGGAAGACACCCTCTTCTGATTACCACCCTGCCATGAAAAATTGGCTTAGATGTCTGCAAATGTGCGCTAAAAGAGGTGCAGAAATGTTTGAACTCCAGAACTATGCGACATCTTGCTAGCGTTACGATTTTCTCAACAACAGGGTGATGCCAAAAACTTTTCTATTGCCCCACGTACACGTCAATTTGGGATATGCTCGATACGAGGATTGGAAGAAACTCTTTTTGTTTGCAGTGTTTGCACGTCAATTTGGGATATGCTCGATACGAGGATTGAAATTTGGAAGAATCTCTTTCTGTTCACGCGTGAAATGGGAATGTTCAAATTCGTTGGATTCGCTAGAATCTCATGTTATATTTACGCATCATGTTGGAGAAAAGGGATGATCTGCATTTGACAATGTCCCAAGTTGGGACATTGCCAAATGCAGATAATTTCTCTTCAGCTTTTGGGACCAACTTCCAAATTTAATTTACCGACTTTGGACCACCAAAAATCAGACCGTGTCGCAAACCAACAAAAAAGCGAACTGATAAAGCAATAATCTATTTTTCAAAGACGAAGAAATCAGCAGAAAAGAGGGGCAATTTCCCAGTCTCTGAAGTTTGAAGTATGAATATTCGACGAAAGAATTCTTTCCTCGAACATTCATACTTCAGGGACTATGGAAAACTGCCCCTGTTTTCTGCAGATTTCTTCGTCTTTGAAAAATCCTTAGTCGAATGTTCATACTTCATTCTGTCTTTTCTGCGGATTTCTTCGTCTTTAAAAAATAGATTATTGCTATTTCAATTCGGTTTTTTGTTGGTTTGCGACACGGTCTGATTTTTGGTGGTCCAAAAAAGGCCTGTAAATTAAGTTTGGAAGTTGGTCCCAAAAACTGAAGAGGCCAAAAAATGAACGGTGGAACGGGTTGTATTTTGTGACAAGGAACCCAACTTTTCCTGGCTGGAGCAGTTGAGTGTTGAGCAACTCCCGAGCCCCGGCCGCTTATTTCAGAAATGAGTACGCGTTTGGGCCCTTTTCCATCAAACTCCGTGTTAAAGTTCCGACCCTCCAAAAACGGGTAAAAACGCTAGAAAAAAAATGAAAAAAGGTTAGGTTAGAGCAGGTTAGGTTTGGTTAGAGTAGGTTAGGTGAGTCAGACCGGTCAGGTTTGGTTAGATTGGCTTTATTTTTCACTTTTTAGAGACGCGCAAAATCGGGATAGGCCCAAACGCGTACTCATTTCTCAAATTCACGTCCAGGACGACGTCAAAGACCAGATCAACAATCGCAGATGGAAAACAGACGGGTGAAGTGGAGGGAGGGAGGCAGGGCGGGCAGTCCGAATGCGTGGGAGGGGGTCTCGCCTGACGATTGCAAAGAAGGAGCAGCTGCTGTTCGTTTGCTGTCAGCGATTAAAACAGTGATATTTTTGCACCTCTGTCGGCCCCACCATTGTTCATTCAGCCGCGCAGGGCTGTGCAACCTCATTTATGTATGCTTGAGGACTTCTGGGCATTCGACTTACATGTTGCCGTGCACGCTTTTTCTTGGGATCGGGCGGCCGACAAAAGTGACGACAGGCTTTCTCCCGAAATTTAAGTTTCTAATTTTTTTTTATCTTCGTTGATGATTTTTTTAGAATCAGTGTTGAAAGCAGTTGCGAGCACACTTGTTGCCTGTTGTGTATTTTTGTGCAAACGTCGAAGTTCAAACGGTCACCGTTTATGCAAGGTGCGCAAAGGTTCATAAGAGGCCCTTTGCTGGTCCGCCGCTTTGCTTTGTCCTTCAACAGCCCCGTGCTTTCCAAAACCGAAACAAAATGAATTTGTCTGATTGTAGGTACCTAAAACGTGTTCTTGCAATTGCAGAAGAATTGCCTTTACCAATGAAAATTGTGCACTCGATGTTCCTCCAAGAGGAGACAGACAAGCTGTGCACAGGCGATCTTGAAAACGGCAGAATCATATGCATCGAGGCAGGAATCAATGAACCGTCAGATTTTGGAAGCCACCCCAGAATATTGCGTACACCTGGAGGCGAAAGGATGGTTGCAGCTGTTCTCTTTCAGGGTGAGCAGAGACTGACGCGGAACTGTATTGTCATACGGTTTCTGGTTTCTGGAATTGGTTTCGACCGATTCCAGATATTTGACATGTGACTGGAATCCCTTTGAAATTTTTGGTGAAGCAATTGAAATGTTCAGCGCAAGGCATTCGTTTGGCGATTCGTTGCAAACCGGTTTGGAAACCTTGATGGCCCTTCCGAAATGACAAAAGAACTTGAGGTTTTGAGAACTTGTATTTTACGCCTATCTGTTTGGTGACATTCCATGTGCGGTATATCCCCACATGCCTTGTTAAAATATCTAAAATGGCTAAACTCCAGATTTTCGTCGTCTTCATTGCATTTTCTGTTGTGTTTTGGTAGAATAAGGCTTTATAATATGTGATTGTTAAATGCGATATGAACGGACAACTTACCGAACCAACCACTGTGCCGCATGCGGCTGACCGCTCAGAATGGTACATGGTGACGATAGCAGATAATGTACAGGCGTTTCAAAAAACCTGTTACATACGTACGTATTCAGGGGGAATGGGAGATGATTTCCATTTGCAAAATACTTGTTACAAATATGGAGACGTAATGGAAGAAGGTGATTTCCTTTTGCAAAATACTTGTAACACATGTTAGCTTAGATGGGACAACCGGCGAACAAGAATCACTATGCGATCAAGAACTACACTGTTAAATTTCATTCTCATTTCAGAGAAGAACTTGACCGCATAGTGATTCTTGTTCGCTGGTTATCCCATCTAAGCCAATATGTGTTACAAGTATTTTGCAAATGGAAATCATCATCTCCCATTCCCCCTGTATGTAACAGGTTTTTTGCAGCGTGCTGTACAATCAGCTGCGCCTCGCTGGCAGGATACGCGTGTAGCTGTCTCAAATTGAGTCCAAAATCAGCCCCAGGCAATTTTGGGCCTATGAAGAAAAATAATAAGTATGGCCACATTAGAAGATATTGCACAACTATTCTCGGACAAAGAATTTGCTCGAGACTTTTGAAAACCCGATGCGTTTTTTCACGTTGAAAATTGTTGTCCCTCCGCGCAAAACTGACGCCCAATTCTGCTGTTCTCAAAAATTCATCACCCCCGAGGTAAATAAAGATGAGGTACGCCAGTTATGAAATCCGGACGAGGACACGGACGTCACTGTATCACACAAGCGGCAAGCGCAGCTGAAGCTGAATTGCGGACCGCGGTGCGAAGTATACAGAAAGTCAAATTTCTCTTGAACCAGGCGACGGATTTTTATGAAAGTTGTTGTGATGCAAAGCTGAAAAAATAACGATTTCAAAAATGTATAATGATCCCAAACTTTTTGCGAGCAAAACTCCGAAATGATTTGAGGAACAAATGCGTTCAAGTTAAGATGGCATCAAATTCCGGGCCCCTGCCAGAAACTTTCAACGATTGTGCGATTTTTTCCGTTGCAACATGGTTTTGGCCTGTGGACAAGTTGTAGAGGAAACTTCCAGCTTTTTTACGCTGACATCAAAATCATTGAATTTGGACGTCATTTGACCATTTTATCGAGAGAAATAACGCGCCATGGAAGCATCGTTTTGTTCTGGGCCCAAAACAGAATCATGCTTCCATGGCGCGTTATTTCTCTCGATAAAATGGTCAAATGACGTCCAAATTCAATGATTTTGGTGTCAGCGGAAAGCTGGAAGTTTCCTCTACAACCTTTCCACAGGCCAAAACCATGTTGCAACCGAAAAAAGCGCACAATCGTTGAAAGTTTCTGGCAGGGGCCCAGAATTTGATGCCATCTTAACTTGAACGCATTTGTTCCTCAAATCATTTCGGAGTTTTGCTCACAGAAAGTTTGGGATCATTATACATTTTTGAAATCGTTATTTTTCAGCTTTGTACCACAACAACTTTCATGAAAATCCGTCGCCTGGTTCAAGAGAAATTTGACTTTCTGTGTACTTCGCACCGCGGTCCGCAATTCACCTTCAGCTGCGGTTGCCGCTTGTGTGATACAGTGACGTCATTTTGTGCTGGCTTGCACGCTCGGAATTAATAACTGCCGTACCTCATACATTAACTACCTCGACCACCCCCACAACAAACAATAGCGACTTTTTCAAAACACAGTGCTTTAACGGGATTGCACCGTTCAGTGATATCCATGTGAAATTCGTTCATTCATGATACGTCAAGAATTATTTTACGCATGACTTTTGAGCCATTCAACCATTCAAAACCATTTACAGATGGATTGATATATTCGGTAACCCTGCAGTCAAACGGTGAATTAGCCGGTGGCCAAGGAATGACATTTGACCTTGGACGGGATGGACCGCCACACAAGTGGGCACGACCGGAGGTGAGGCTTCCCGTGCAATAATGATGTTACATTTGTCTAAAATTAACGACCGTATTCATCATTGCAACTCACCCTCAGGTTCAACTCATTAGTCAATTCAACAGACGGATGCATCGTTACCAACAACAATGGAAATGGAATAAGCGTTGTGCATAGAAATGAAATTTTCGCAACTAAAATCTATCCATTGAATTGGGTAATGAGTTGAACTTGAGCGTGAGTTTCTATGGGGAATACGGCCGTTAGTCTTGAAAACTTTAATGTTTATTTCACGTGATTTTCATCTACGTATAGGTATGTAATTTTGCTGTTCAGAAAATAAAGAAAAAAGAATTGTCGCAAAAGATTGCCACGCTCAATGAGAAACCCCTGTATGATATTTTGAGTCTTTAGCATATTGAGTCTTGTGTGATGGCCCCAGCTATCGAGAATAATGATTGATATGACGATTTCCTGAAGCCAATAATGCCAATCAATAACTCGTTCTTCTGACAAAAGAACCCCCCTTTTCCCAGATATGGAGCCAAAACCCACCAAATTTGCAATATTTTGGTGCAGCTGTGATGGGGCTGGATTCAACTTCGCCAGTCCAAACTTCCCATCAATTGACGGACGTGAAGTTGGCCGTGGGAGTTTCTTGGGGCCCTTTTTCGTGGGGTTAGGGGTTGAGCACAAACAAAACTCATTGCGAGCCCATAAGACCATTTTACGAGGACGATCAAGCCCAACAGAGAACTTCTCCGCAGCCCAAACTTCCCACTGCCAACTTCACTTCATTTTATCAATCTTATTGCCCGAAACATGCGTTGAACCATTTTTCTTTTTCGCTCAATACCCGTTTGTCTCATCTTGTCTCAATTGGATATTATTTGCATTTAAATCGTCAATCTGAATGCATTTACAATCGCAATAAGACAATAAAACCTTCGCGCACTTGTGGTACTCCACACATGTTAACAGGAATTCGGAATTGCAACTAATTAATTGTCCGTTTTTCTTGTCTTTTTCTTTTTCAGGGCTTCAATATACCCCACTCGTGGGCTCTCACTCCAGACCAGTCAACATTGTATATCGCTCAACCAACTCCTGGCAGAATTTGGACATATGCAGTAAACACAGAAAGCCTTGGACAAAACTAAAGATGGAAAAACCGAGGAAATTGGGGGAAAGTTTTCGTTTTGGGGCGACTGCCCTCCCCGGTTCTTTCCCGGAAGGTTTTTTTCAAAACCCGCCGCAACTTTGAGGAGAATTTTGCCAAAATGCTTGATTGGGGCCCTGTTTTCGCAAGAAGGAAAAATAATTTTTTTCTCACCAAAAGCTAGTAAACCTGACCTAACCCTGTCCCGTCTCGGAAAAAACAATGCTCGGTGGGGGCCCCGGCCTGCCATCTAAAGTCGCGGCAGGGTTTGTGCACTGGCAACCCGGAATAAGTTCATTTTTCGCTTTGTTCTGAGAAATATAAATGTCCTTTTTCAAACCCACGTTTTTCGCATGGTTTTGTGCATGAGCCAAGTTGCGGCGGACTGCACCCAGAGCAGAATTGGCCTTATTAACAACAAGGTTTATGTGCTCACTCCAGTTTAGAGTGCTTGTTAGCGTCACCCCAAGGTATCTGAAAGAGGGCACATTGCATATCGGTGCTCCTTTAAGCAAATAAATTCTTTCAGGTGCATTACTTCCGATTCTAAGTGACCTTTGGAATGTAACTGCAGCACATTTGTCCACATTAATCTTCATTTTCCAGTTGACACACCAGTTTTCAATTTCCACTATGTCAGCCTGCAAATTGGCCCGGGATTCTGTACTACGGTACGGGCAATACATGCACACCATTCTTACGAATCTCCTCACATAAGGAATTTTTGCAACTTTTTCAACCATAGGGGCAACAGAATTCATAATCTCATTACGTTTCAAAACGCATTGTGTGCAACGAGTTTTATCGCTTATTCGGTATTATGGACTTCATGCTTTCTAGTTATGAAGGACATAAAAATATTGTGTCGAGAGACATTTGGGTGCAGCCAAACAACAAAAAAAATATCTTAAACTATCAGAAATAAAATGTCGATCTTTATGTTCAGCGGCGGTCACCGAATCCCTCTTCCGCATTCTGAAGTCATTTTCCATTTTCCCCCACCCTGATCGAATTTCACCTTTAATTGTGATGCGAAATCGTTTAGCGTTATGATTTTTATCGTGACTTAATTTTTCCAGTAGTTCACCCCCAACTCTCCACTTCCCGAAATTCTAAGTTGATATTAAACGATCGGTCCCCGAAGAATCATCTCATTACTCCCAGTTCCCTTGATCTCACTCCTGGAATCATATCTGTCCAACAGAAGGGCATTTGTTTTGGTGGGAGGATGTTTGTCTGACGAAGAGCTGATTTTATCCTCAGGAGTTCCACAAGGAAGCTCACTAGGGCCACTGCTTTTCTTATTTTATATCAATGATATTTTGATTGACCTGTGCTGTACTGCTAGGCTTTTCGCGGATGATCTAGTTATTTATTGTCCTTTTGTTGGTCCTGAGTCCCAAAACATTTTGCAATCTGACCTCAATAAAATTCAGACCTGGTGCCGGAAGTGGGAGATGAAAATAAATGTCGGGAAGTGCGCGTCTATGACTTTCCTTAGGTCCGTCAGGTCTGGCATACAAATGCCTAGTCGAACTTATTCGCTGGGCGGGACACCCATCCGCAATGTGTCCTCTTTCAAATATCTTGGAGTAACACTGTCTAGCACTTTGAACTGGGGTGAGCATATCAGTTCAGTTGTGAACAAGGCCAAGGCCGCTTTGGGAGTAATCCGGCGCAATCTGTCTCACGCAGAAAAAAGTATCAAGTTGATGGCGTACAAAACGTCTGTTCTGCCCATTCTAGAATATGGGTGCTGTGCCTGGGATCCCTTTCTTGTGAGTCACATTGACGCTCTTGAAAAGGTGCAGAGAAGTGCGGCCCGGTTCATCATGAACGACTACGGCTACACATCCAGTGTAACGGCTATGCTTAGTGGGCTCGGCCTCTCACCTCTGCTTGTTAGAAGGTCAGAGAGGCGCCTTTACACTTTGAAGAAAATTCTCAGGGGTTCCCTGCTTATCCCTCTTCCAGATGAAGTTCGAGCAAGCCAGTTCAATAGCAGCCGCTCGCACACCAACAAATTTTTGGTTCCCACTATAAAATTAAACACACACTTTCATTCTTTTTTCCCTAAAACCCTTCGGGAATGGAATTCTCTCCCCAAGGACTCGAACTTGATTAGAAATTTGACCGCTCCTTGAGTTGAACTTGAGTTAAACGCTTCTTTTTCAAACTCTCCCCAATTTGACTTTAATTTGTCGTTGTTTTTTCTTTTAACTTTGTTTCTCTCCTGTTTCTCATTAATGATCCATTACATTGTCCTGTTCATATTTTTTTTTTTGAGATCCTTGACTGTTTTTCTCGTGCATGTGTGTCATATTTGCATTTAAATGGCAAATTTCAAATACAAATACAAATACAAATTACTGTCAGAATGAATGCCAAAGTTCACAACCCTCGTGATATCCAATGGAAAGGTGACGGTATCAGGCCATTTTCAACCGTAACTGCTATGTGATATCCAATGGAAAGGTGACGGTATCAGGCCATTTTCAACCGTAACTGCTATAGCTGTGAAGATTACCGCGGCTGCCACTAATGCTTGTGCTGCATCGGCTTCTGCTGGAAGTGGTTGTGCAGGAGTCCATGCTCGATGAACGACTTCTGCTGTTATTTGCCGAGGTAGAGCTCGAGATGTTGCTCCGGCTTCTCCTTCTTCACCGGTGACATCTTTGCGCATGGTTAGCACTAGCTAATGTCATTCCGCAGGAAAAGTTCTCAGCGGTTTTAGGACAACCAAGAAATTTCACACTGACTCCAATTCTTCCTTTTTCGACTCACATAATTTTTCTAAAAAAAAAATATCTGTCTGAAAAAGTAGGTCACTACGATCCTAGTTTTCTCGAGCCACAGCTCTCTTGGATCCACTTTAAATTTTGTGGCATTTTCCACCAGCACGATGCTCACTTTGTCGCATAGTTGGAACTCGTCTAAAGACACATGGGGCACGGATATTCATGATTCGAGCTTCTACACCTCCGATGCTGGCACTGGTGATGAGAATCCCCTCATGAGTTGTTGGATATTTTCTGCATAGAACAAAATACAAATACACTGATTTATTGATGACGAACTCTGGTGGTCCGTATATGTTCTCTGTATGTGCTATTGAAACCATTAAACATTCTATACAATACCAACTGTTTTGTATCACTTACGGACAAAGAGGCTCTGACTGCGGCTGATAATTACTGGCACTGCTGCAGCACTGGAAAGTTATCCTTAACGGGCAGGGGCGAGCTGTCTGGTTCGTGTAAACTGGCGGCTGAAAAAGATTACCCACAGGTACATGTGAAAATTTTCCATTCTTGAGATTTTAGCAAAAACTCTATGCTGTAGAAATAAAAGATCCTCTTTCATCACTGATGTCAAAATCTGACACCCCTAGAAAGCTCCGTTGCAATTTGGCGCTTTAATTTCCAAGAGTAAAAAGAAAGAAAAAAAAAAGTTTCGGAGGCAACAGTTAAATGGGGAAAACACATGTATGAGTAATCTTTTTCCGCCGCCACTATACATAACAGTTCAATTGAGAAAGCCATGCAAGGCAGTGCATAGTGACGGCGGAATTAATGTACCCATACATGCGTTTTTCCCATTAAGCTGTTGCCTCCGAAACTTTTTTTCTTTCTTTTTTTTCTTGTGCAGGCGGTAGAAATCAAAGCGCCAGATTTTCAAGAAAGGGGTCCTGGAGGTGTGAGATTTTGACCTAGGAAACAAAAGAGGATCTTCAATTTTTGCAGCATAGAATTTTTGCCGAAATCTGAGCGGTCGTAATTTTTACATGTTGGTATGAGTAGGTACATTAATTCCGCCGCCGCTTTTTTGCAGTGTTCCCGTGCAATTGAGGTGTGAAAATTATCACTGAAGTTATCGCATGTTCTGATTCAATGACAATCGGGTGGATGGCAGTGAAATTAAACTTGTTTTTCCTTCAACTCTCGTGACTTTACAAATTATAAACACTCAGCCTGAACAAAAATAACCGAAAACTCGGCCATTGCCACAACATCAAAATGCTGCGTTTTCGTGCCAGGGTAGACGTTCTCTGCGTTTTATTACATCATGAATTGTGAACACAAAAAATTATTATTCATAGCTAACTCACTTTATGGGGCTTTATAAGGTGCCTGCCGAGCCGGACAACATTGCTTTCTCCCCTTCGACTTTTGTGTGTTTTTGCGGTTATGCTGCTAGGATCTCCCACTTCGAGACCTGTTTAATGGGATGAGTTCAAAACGTTAAAAGAAATAACAAAATTGCGGTCCGAAAAGGTGTGCCATTTCTTACAGAGTTGAAAGTTTGATGATAAAAATAGTTGAGTTCCACGGTAAAATATCGGATAATGTAACGGCAAAATTGTATGATTTGATAGATTCTGACTTTTATTTTCTCCTCTATTTCCACTCTTCCGCTTGCGTCTCCGACAAAGACTTCTGGGATTGCTGAATGTGCACATGTAGACCCGATAGAAACAGTTTCAGATGATCACAAAATATGATTGAACCGCAAATTTGCATTTTACGCATGGGCAAAGATTTTTGGGCTATCGAGTATGTGAGCCAAAGTTACACAATTAAAAGAAACGTATCGCATGAATGCATGTTAAACATGGCGAGTACATCACCAACCAGGTGTCGAAGAGCCAAGGAAATCGCAGCATTCTATGATTTGGGACTTTTGTCGCACTTGTGCCAGCGTCATTCACACCAAGATGCAGTTAAAAAATCAACACAAGCTGGTAAACTTATCAATAAGAACTGTCAAGCACTGTGAACTTTTCCCAGCTAGTTTTGACGTCTAATCGTAGTCACCGATTCACCGTTTGCTTCATTGAATGATTATGGCTCAACGGTCACATCGCCTTCAATGCCTCCAAATGGGGAGCTGAGTACCTGGATATGGAGAAGTATCAACAAGGAACCTACCTCGAGCCATCTGACAGGATCCACTACAACGGAGTTGGGGCTGTTCTGGCTGCTGCTACAATTAACAAAGAAATTCTCTCTTTTTTAACATAGGTGCGCCCATCGCCAGGGCCGAACGGCAGTTGTTAAGAAGTCCAGAATATAAAGTGCAGAACCTGGGCGAATTATCTTTTCTTGTAATTAATTGCCGCAGTTTATTGAACAAAACCCACGAATTTCATTCAATTTCTGAATTGCACAAACCGGATGTTATCTTGGGAAGTGAGTCATGGCTCACCCCTGTCATTCCAAGCAGTTCCTGTTTTCCCGAAGGTTACGAAGTCCTAAGACGCGACCGAGGATCCATGGGCGGTGGTGTTTTTATCTGCATCCGCAAAGGTCTTCCTTATTGTAATGAATCAGCGCATGACATCTGTGAGCTAATCTCCTGTGAACTAGTCTTAGACAGTAGAAAAAAGGTTATGGTCATCTCGGTATATCGCCCACCATCTGACAATACGTTAACCCTATTCGAAAGCATCACCACTGAGATAAGAAGTTTTAACAGGGATCAGTCATTTAACAACATGGTCATCGTTGGAGGCGACTTTAACCTGCCTAATGTTAACTGGGATTCGCCTATCATTTCAAACGAGGAAACCGCCAGCCTTGCGCATCGTAAAGTTTCTGACTTTGTGTCCCTCGGATTTGAGCAACTAGTTCGTTCATCCACGAGAATCACCGCCTCTTCAGCCAACATTCTTGACCTGGTCTTCACTAATTTTCCAGAGTGCGCAATCGAAACTGAAATCGTTGACGGCATCAGTGACCATCATATTGTTTTGTCCAGATTTCGTGTCTCCGCCCAGGCATCGGTCAAAGCCTCCCGCAAAATTTGGCGCTTTTGCAGAACCAATGTTTCCGAGCTGAAATCGTATCTGCAGCGGGAGTTCTGTATTTTTGCCCAAAATTCGGCTACATTGGATGTTGAACAACTCTGGATCCAAATGCGCTCCATCTTTTCCACGGCTCAAAACCTATATGTGCCCCATAAGGTTGTTAAGGACACCAGCATCCCACCCTGGTACAATACAAAGAAAATCGCATCCTTAAAGGTCAAATGCAGGTCTGCTCACAAACGGCGCAACTACTCACAGGCCCATCTAGAGGAATTCAAGAAGCTGCGAAGTGAACTCAACATGGCTAAGCGGAACTCCGAGATGCAGTACATCCGGAGCTCCCTCCCAGAGGACTTGAAGCATAAACCAAAAAAGTTTTTCAGTTATTTAAAATACAAAACCAAAGGTACCTCCTCCTCGATCCCTGCTCTCAAATTCCATGACACCGTTGCTTGTGAGCCAGGACAGAAAGCCAAAGTTCTCAACCAATTCTTTGCCTCCGTGTTCACAGATGAGAATATGACCCTTTCCCAAGAAGACATCAGACCTTTTTCTGGTGAGTCGCCTGCTCTCCTTGACGTCCAAATCTCCCAAGCTGGAATTATATCTCTTATTAATGATCTAAATCCCAATAAGTCACCCGGCCCAGATGCTATTTCCGCAAAGCTTCTTAAGCTTGCACCTAATGAATTCGCTTCATTTTTGAAACTCCTGTTTACACGTTGCATGTCCCAAGGTGCCATTCCCAGTGATTGGAAAATAGCCAACGTGACGCCAATATTTAAATCCGGCTCCAAATCCGACCCATCCAACTACCGTCCAATTTCCTTAACCAGTGTATGTTCCAAATTGTTTGAACATATATTATGCTCCACACTAGCCTCTTATATGGAAGCGAATGACTATCTCATCAACGATCAATTTGGTTTCCGAAAGGGAAGATCCTGTGAAATGCAGCTTGCGAGGGTGTTCCAAGAGGTTTCCAGAGCTTCCGATTTGAGTCTTGACGTTGATATGATCTTTCTTGATTTTTCCAAGGCCTTCGACAAGGTACCCCACCAGCGACTCCTTTCGAAATTGGCATCATTCGGTGTTGGTGGCAGATTCCTAGATGTCTTACAGTCATTTTTAACCTCTCGTCGGCAGTTAGTTGTACTTGACGGTGTGTCTTCCGATGTTATTCCAGTTACGTCCGGCGTTCCCCAAGGCAGTGTACTCGGTCCAATTTTATTTCTTGTCTACATAAACGACCTTGCCTCCAACTTGTCCTGTAATGTTCGTTTATTTGCCGATGATTGTCTCATTTACAAAATTGTTCGCGATGCTGGTGACAGAGAACTGCTGCAGTCGGATCTAATGAAAATCGAGTCTTGGTGTAACACAAACCAGATGCAACTAAATTTTGACAAGTGTGCTCTCCTTCCCGTGACATCGAAATTGTCTCAAGTTCCGTTTCAGTACACTCTTCATTCAGGCGTTTTAAATTCTGTGAACGAATACAAATACCTTGGATTGACATTCTCAAAGAACCTCAGCTGGAGTAAGCATGTTTCTGCAGTTATCAGTAAGGCTAATCGTATGCTGTACCTTGTGAGGAGGGCTCTTAAGCATGGAACGAGAGACACAAAATCAGCCGCATACCTCTCCCTTGTCAGACCACTTCTTGAGTATTCTTCTGCTGTATGGGATCCCTTTAAACTCTGCGAAGTTGAAGCCGTTGAAGCTATCCAAAGAAAAGCAGCCAGATTTGTAACTAATAGATTTGGAACACTCGATAGCCCTTCTGCCATGATAAAAGACCTAGGATGGTGTTCTCTTGCAGGAAGGCGTAAATGTTCGAGGCTTGCTTTGCTTTCTAATATCCATTCCAGTTCTTGCTTTTTTCTAGATGACCTGAGATCGTTTGTACAGCCTCCAAATTACGTTTCTCGATGGGATCACGAGCTGAAAATCCAGCAAATAAGCTGTAACAAGGATGTATGTCACTACTCTTTTATTCCTCGCACTATCCGTGACTGGAATTCCTTACCGCGGGAATTAATGCGTGACTTACACCTCTCCGGCCAAACAACATCCAAGGCCTGGCTTCAAAAGTACCTTTATTCGTGTTAAGGCATTCTTTGCTTCCCATCTTGTCTTCCTTGAAGGTGAATCACTGATTTTCATGGGTTTTATATTTTTTCACTTTCATCTGCATTGTTTTGCCACAACTGTTACATATTCTTTGCCGTGTGATAATTTTCACGGATTTTCATAATTTGACTGCTAAACCAAAGTTACCTACTCTGCTCTGTTTCAAACTTAATGTCATCTGTCATTTCAGGTTTTAGTTT
>JASGXE010008557.1:0-18048 GCA_030068105.1 Sinentomon sp. SZTP_YWyxl
TTGTGGGAAACATTCGGCCCAAAGTAAAGTTAATTTGGAGATGATTACCTAATTTATTGACCAATTATTCATAGTCTTTCTGACTCCGAAAAGTTCCAGGATTATTAAATTTGCCAGAAATTTCCAAATGGTTCAAAGCCTCTTCCATGATTCAAAGTGTACAGAAGTTCATATGTTGCATATGCTTCACATTAGTTAGGGGAATTCTCGAGGAACTGTGCGCCTGATAAACAAACGGCGCTGCAATTGGTGTTTTCTAAAATATGCGTGTTGCATATGCTTTAAATTAGTTAGGGGAATTCTCGAGGTAGTGTGCGCCTGAAAAACAAACGGCGCTGCAATTGGTGTTTTCTAGAATATGCGTGTTGCATGTGCTTCAAATTAGTCAGGGGAATTCTCGAGGAACTGTGCGCCTGATAAACAAACGGCGCTGCAATTGGTTTTTTCTAAAATATGCGTGTTGCATATGCTTCAAATTAGTTAGGGGAATTCTCGAGGAACTGTGCGCCTGAAAAACAAACGGCGCTGCAATTGGTGTTTTCTAAAATATGAGTGTTGCATGTGCTTCAAATTAGTCAGGGGAATTCTCGAGGAACTGTGCGACTGATAAACAAACGGCGCTGCAATTGCGGTGTTTTCTAAAATATGCCTGTTGCATATGCTTCAAATTGGGGAATTCTCGAGGAACTGTACGCCTGATAAACAATCGGCGCTGCAATTGGTGTTTTCTAAAATATGTGTGTTGCATATGCTTCAAATTAGTTGGGGGAATTCTCGAGGAACTGTGCGACTGATAAACAAACGGCGCTGCAATTGGTGTTTTCTAAAATATACGTGTTGCATATTCTTCAAATTAGTAAGGGGAATTCTCGAGGAACTGTGCGCCTGATAAACAACGGCGCTGCAATTGGTGTTTTCTAAAATATGCGTTTTGCATATGCTTCAAATTAGTCAGGGAAATTCTCGAGGAACTGTGCGCCTGATAAACAACGGCGCTACAATTGGTGTTTTCTAAAATATGCCTGTTGCATATGCTTCAAATTAGTTAGGGGAATTCCCGAGGAACTGTACGCCTGATTAACAAACGGCGCTGCAATTGGTGTTTTCTAAAATATGCGTTTTGCATATGCTTCCAATTGGGGAATTCTCGAGGAACTGTGCGCCTGATAAACAAACGGCGCTGCAATTGGTGTTTTCTAAAATATGCCTGTTGCATATGCTTCAAATTGGGGAATTCTCGAGGAACTGTACGCCTGATAAACAAACGGCGCTGCAATTGGTGTTTTCTGAAATATGCGTGTTGCATATGCTTCAAATAAGTTAGGGAATTCTCGAGGAACTGTGCGCCTGATAAACAAACGTTGCTGCAATTGGTGTTTTCTAAAATATGCGTGTTGCATATGCTTCAAATTAGTTACGGGAATTCTCGAGGAACTGTGCGCCTGATAAACAAACGGCGCTGCAATTGGTGTTTTCTAAAATATGCGTGTTGTATATGCTTCAGATTAGTTAGGGGAATTCTCGAGGAACTGTGCGCCTGAAAAACAAACGGCGCTGCAATTGGTGTTTTCTAAAATATGCGTGTTGCATATGCTTCAAATTCATTGGGGGAATTCTCGAGGGACTGTGCGCCTGATAAACAAACGGCGCTGCAATTGGTGTTTTCTGAAATATGCGTGTTGCATATGCTTCAAATTAGTTAGGGGAATTCTCGAGGAACTGTGCGCCTGATAAACAAACGGTGCTGCAAATGGTGTTTTCTAAAATATGCGTGTTGCATATGCTTCACATTCGTTGTGGGAATTCTCGAGGAACTGTGCGCCTGATAAACAAACGGCCCTGCAATTGGTGTTTTCTAAAATATGCGTGTTGCTTATGCTTCAAATTAGTTAGGGGAATTCTCGAGGAACTGTGCTCCTGATAAACAAACGGCGCTGCAATTGGTGTTTTCTATATTATGCGTGTTGCATATGCTTCAAATTAGTTAGGGAAATTCTCGAGGAACTGTGCGCCTGATAAACAAACGGCGCTGCAATTGGTATTTTCTAAAATATGCGTGTTGCACATGCATACGGAGCTCATCAAAAGTCCTCAAACATAGGAGCTCGGTTTTAACTCAGGCGCCATTCACAATACATGGAATCGCGCGCTGCAAAACATCATTACACTCGTGTGAGGTGTGAAGTTGCAACTCGCGCTGTTGAAATCAGATGGCCCCTGTATTAGCCTGGCCTTCAAAATATCGCCTATGTTCGAGGACTTTTGATAAGCTCCGTATAGTTGGGAGTCGTTTTTGATTTCAATTTTATACTGGTCCCAACAAGGTGCAACTGTTTCCAAAAACAAAAAAGAAAATAGTGCTGTTTACTATACAAAAAGAAATTTTTGCACAATTTTTCTGGTCCCAACAAGGTGCAACTGCTTCTGGTCCCAACAAGGTGCAAAAACAGAAAAAACGCTGTTTACTTTGTAAAAAGAAATTTTTGCAAAGTAAAGAGCGCTATTTTCTTTTAAATTTCAGCAAAGTTGCAAAAAGAAAATTTTGCAAAGTACGAGTTCAGAGGCGTGACGCCTGATTTGTGATAGGTGACTACCGGAGGCGGAGTAGCGTTCCTGCAATGAGTGCTCAGCTTGACTGGCCTAAAATAACGACTCGGAGGAAGATCTTTCGCATTGTGAGACTTTTCGGGTGCTTGCAAACTTCGGTTGGTATGGGGTGACCTTTTATGTTTCATTAACATCCTAAATTTTATGGACGTCATGACCGCCCATTCAAAATAAGGCCCATATCTTTCAAAAAAGATGTTGGAAAATTTTCTTTTACCGTATTTCCCGGGCTATCACTGACTGGAACTCTTCCAGCTTATATCTTTGTCCAGCCATTAAGTGTCGCAATTTTGAGGCAAATGTTATTTTCCTTGATTTCGTCAAATTCCGATCATTTCTGCCAATTTTTCCCACATTCTGGTTTCATGTTCGTTCATTTATTTTTTCTGTTTTTGTGAATTATCTTGATGTTCCCCTGAATTTTTTTGCATGAATAAAGAGAAAACCCATGAAATGCAATTATACAAAACAGATATAGGTACTCAATTTTATATTCTAAGTTTGGATAAGATACCTACTCATAAGTACATAAAATAACCTGGAAGCCAGAGATGGACGTGGTCAGGCGCCAAGTGTTACGGACCCTATATCATAGAACGGAGACCAACGAAACCGAATTACGAAGTAGGAAACATAATTTTTAAATTTAATTTAATGTAGGTACTCGCACATACATTTTTGAAAGACGTGTGAAAACATCATTCGATCACACTCGGACGTCTGATAAATCATTGAGCTCTCAAGAATATTTATAATTATTGGTCATTGCATCAATTTTTAAGCAAAAATGCATCGCTTCCCATGCCTACAGGGATGGGAAAACAGTCCGTCAATTTCCAACAAAGAAGGAATGTTCTTGAAACCCCTTTTGAAATGGTCAGAGTCCCTAGAAAGGGATCTCCGCGACGTAGTTTCCCAGAGGTTGACGAGATTTTGACATTTCTGCTTTCTTTTTTTTTTCAAAATGAAAATACGAGTTAGCCGCTTAAGACAGTAGACTTTCGTTTTGTCAATCCAGCAAACAGTCCCAACGTCTCAGAGTCTTGAGTTGGAATACCAGAGATTGAGAAGAGTTTTATAAAATTAAATTTAAGTTTTATTTTGTGTTAGGGGTCGGCTGCTGGGCTGCAGCTTATGGCTCGTCCTCTGAATACTCGTGAATTTTCCAAAAATAATGTCTGCAGGCTTCCACTGCATTCGGAAATTGCCAGTAAATTTTCGCCGGTGAATGCTGGAAACCCGACCCAGGCCTGTTCTTCACAACTCATTAAATTTAACGACAAATTTCAAGCTTCATTGCCCGGGTGCATGTCGGCACCGCTGTATCAACCAGATGCCAATGAAAATGAAATTAAAGTCGCAGAAGGTTGGTTTATTATCGGAAAGTTACGGCCGAACTTTCCAACATTGATGGCTTCTGCCCAGACTGAAAGTAGTCTGAAGTCTGCCAAATCAAACTTCAACACCGCATATTTCTATCAATGGTTCATGACAAGTTTCTCTGGGCAGAAACAAGCTGTCGTGACCCTGAAGTTACCTTGTCCCCAAACAAACAAACGCAATTGCCACGAGAGACACAAGTGACAATTGCCACTTTTTTCGAAATGGCGGTTGGATCACGAAGCAGGTAACGCGAAAACTCGGAGCCGGGATTTTCCAGTGATTCACACGAGATATGGCACAGAGCACGCTCCTCGAGTGCGTCTGAGCAAAAATAATAAAAATGGGTTTTCTGATGGTGACGATAGGAGATGGGGGTGAAATCTCACTCTCAAAAAATTCTATCTCTGCTTTGCCCGAAATTTGTGCCCATGGATTCGCACCCTGAAAGTGTGTATAGGACTCAATTTCCGCATATTTTTCCGTTCTCATGTCAAAGTGACAGGCGCAGGCAATTTGGCTCGAAGCCAATTTTGCATTTTGCGCTGAGCCGCTACGAATATATCTATCGTTCCGATTAATCCACGCAACATCCGCAAATCCCCTTCATTTTATAAATTGAGTTTCATCCACACTTTACATAACTCCACCAAATTCGAAAGCTGTTGCCATATTTCAAAAATACATCAGCTCCTGCGGTCACCGCACCGCGATATCATGCATACTCGTACATCAGGCCTGCCTGCGGGCCATGCTCTGCGCCCTGCTCTGCTCACTGGAGCGAATGCAAATTTGACAGGTTAAAGCGTGCATCAATCTTAATACATTACATTTCCGGAAAACATATTTGCAATTTTGGTAATATTCGGAGCCAATTTTGAGGGCTTTGGTACATAAGCAAAACCATAGGCGATGAAAATATGTATATTTTCAAACATGAATTCACTTAGCGAGTAAACAAGAAAGTGTATTTTCCCACTGTGGATTTTATTTATGCTGCAACATTTTCGGACTGTTTTTCACACGTGTCTTCTCCGCGGTGAATTTGTGTATCAGGTATGCTATTGTTGTTGATTTCGTCCAAGGCCTGTTAACGCATAAAAGGCCTTGGGCGGCCCTCTTTCACGCATTCACTGGCCTTGCTTACGTCGTGCACTTCAATCGTCTGCAAAAGGTCAGTAAAATGTGAACTGGTTGGGTGCCCTGTGAATCAAGTAATGTATTTTCATGATGTTTTTCATGATGTTTTTCATGATTTTTTTTAATGGATTGGAATATCATGAAAAAAGCACTGCAAAGCATGAAGTTTTGGTTCCATATGATTGTCATGACAAATACATCCCTTAATCACGACATTTCCACAATTTATGTGTACAAAAATGCGAGAAAATAATACACCAACAAAAACACAATGTGTGAAGAATGTGAGGACCAACCCAAGACTCAAGTTAAAGAATAAATACTTCCCCTTCGGAATGCCTGTCATGCTTAGCCAGGAAGCTTCGCTCCTGAGGTGGCGCATATCAGGGTCCGAGGAAACAAACTTTTGCCGGCTCCGCATCATGAAGAACTTTTGTCTCACCCCACACCTGGCAGCAAAGTCTGACGAGCAGTGGAACTTTTTTTCAACATTTCATTATCTGATAAAATTGGCTTCATGATTCCTAATAAAGCACCCACACACCGCTCTTTTCCTGCAGAGCGTGTGTGATTTTAAGTTGGATTGCGAAAACGACAAAAACCGCTTAAAGGGAATAATTGTGAATTATTTTCGACTGTAGGTACTTCTGGGACAATCTGCGCATCCGAAAGAAGAAGGCATCATGTTATTTTCACATTTCATGAATCTGACTTTCTGTGGTCTACTGGTTCCCGTCGAAATTGCAAAAAACCGTTGGCTAAGAACAATATCCCTATATTAATCCATTTTATCCTTGTTCTTCTGCTGCCAATATACGGATGCAGCTACGCCATCCCGTCATTGAATTGACAGTCTCCAGAATAGCGATTATGTTAGGTTCGTTGATAACGCAAACTCTGAGTTGCGATAGACCGCAATAATCTGACTATTTTGATGTGAAGGCATAATCCCCACAATTCTGAGCTGGTATATACGACAGAGCCGCGTGCAAGACGCATCGGCCGTGTTGCGTTTGAATGAAAGGTTCAGCAAATTCTTCAATAGTTTATTTCTACGATTCGGATAAACGTATGATGGGGCAAAAATCTTTGTGGCAGCAGGAGAGTAGTTCAGAGATCTGTGCAGAACTTGTCGATCATGTTTCTTATCAGTAACTTGTTCGCATAAGGAGAACTTCTTTCGCCATTGAACATAGGAGCAATGCGTATTCCATGCTCTGAACAATAATCTCCATCTATTGCGGCTATAGAATCAGCAGGGCACTTCTCTGGAAAGTGTCTCGATCCAGCTTGTCCAGAATGAGCGCTTCGTTCTCAACTCCTTAGCCGACTGCTCCTGAGTTTGAACAGGTGCCAGGTTGCGAGTTCTGAAGTCCCATTCACAGCCATCTATAGGAGGCTGAGCATCTATAGGAGGCTGAGCATCTATAGGAGGCTATTCTATATAGGCTGAGGTCCCATTGTCCCGCCAAATATTGTTTTAGCTGGTAGGAAGTGGAATTTGGATTTTCTTATTCCTTGGCCAGTTTTCCAAATTGCATATTGACGTTGTGTTGGGAAATTCTGCCTCGGTTGGTCCATTTTGACGAAAGGCCTCGAAAAAATCACAATTATTAGTTGTTCACATCTGCACTGCAGGATACCGCCCACTTGCTTCCGCGATTAGGCCTATAATCCCATAACAGGCATAGCCAACACATCTATAGGCTATGGCTTCACTCACTTCGTGTATATATCAAATACTGTATAAGGGGTAATTTTGTGTGGAAAAGCACAACGAAAACCAATGGGTAATGATTGGGAAGTGGTAATAACTATCGTGAGTGCACACGCGTATCTAAAAATTCTCTCGCTTACCTTATTTTCCTACAACCGTTGTTGATTTCTTGAAGATATTATTTTCTTGTATTTCCGGCGAAAATGTAAATTTCCAGTTGAGAGAAGCACGAATGCTATTTTTCATTTTCGACTTCATCGCCACCGGATATACGGATAGGCCAGCCAGCGCCAGTAAAAAATCGCCCGGGAAAATCGATTCTGAGTCGGGGGTTAAATTAGATTACTTTTACGCGCCTATAAGCGTCAGATTGAAATACTGCCCTAGGCGACTGCGTTGGTACCTGCATCAGGCGCTGGATATAGCGCGGCAGCAAAATAAGGGTAAAACGGGGTTAATCAGGCAGTCGGTGCTGCACGGAAGGTATTCGTATACAGCGAACGAAATTAGACTCCGTATTCGATTCGAAAACCTGAGGGCGGAACTAGGGGGGTGAATTCCGAAAATTTAGAGGCGAAATTCGAATATACCTATAAGAGTGTGGGCGAAAGTTGAAGGCGAAAGGCGGAAAGGTGAGATTTTTTATTGGAAACTTCGATATCAGCATCTATCAAATCCAATATAGAGTGCGACTGCGGTTTAATTTAATATTTGGCATCCACTCGTGGCGGTGAACGAGGGGAGGGAACATCTTGGGGAGAAAATAGGGAAAGGGGTAAAAAGTTGATGGACTGGAAGACGTGAAGTGGTGAAACAGGAGAAAGGAGAATGAACAGAACGCGAAAGGAATCGGGCGTGGAGGAATAGTATGAGGAGAAGGAGTGTTAGCGGATAAAGTGGGATGGTTAGAAATTATGGGAATTTAGGTGAGAAGGGAGAAAGGCAAGATAGGAATGGATGCAAAGGAAATAGAGGACTAGAAGCAGACGAAGAAACAGAAGGGAAGGGGGGTCATGCATGGTTGAAGCAAGGAGCATTCATTGTGGGCTGCTCGAGATTAAAGTCTGCGGCGGGTGAATGAGGGAAGCAAACGTTGGGGATGCAGACTGGAGGACGAGAATGGAACATGGAAAGTTATAGGTCCTTTCCAGCAGAGGAAACCAAAGAAGCCTGCCAAATGCACCTGTCGAGATATGTAATCTCCACTCTCCAGTTTCAAACTAATCTATTTGGCGCTTTTTCGAGCTCAAATTCAGCTGAGAATTTTGACCTTTTGTGCACCATCTCGCCTTTTGACCTCTTTTCGCCCATTTTGTGCAGTTCTCAACAGAGCTTTATTTGCATCCTATATACCTCTCTGGTCCCATTCCGTTCAGGTGGGTTGTCGGTTGTGTCAACGCGGATTTCGGCTGATGGTGCTAATGTTTTGACCCATCCTCAGCGAAATAATAATTACGTATATTTGGCTCAATGGCCAATCCAATGGGCCACCACGAGTATATCCTTGGCTTTGAAAGTCAATGATGCAGTTCGAAAAAAAAAACAAACTTACGAATATGTTACAGCACCGATAAACGTCAGTAACTATCCCGAATCTTGGCTGGTCTTGGCAGGCTGGCAAAAATTACTGCTGTTTTATAACCATCATCTTGTTGATATCATATCTGTTGGAATGACCTGTTGCAAGAGCAGCATAAACTTACCGTGCCGTGCGGAAGATAGATACGAATATATGTTTTGATAGCAAATATTTTGAACAATCATTTTTCAAGCGTTTTCTCTGTCAACCACTATTTCCCCATCCCCGCTTTTATTGGTAATTTCTCAAGTTCCTTGCCCCTCATTTTTTCCTAAACCCAAAAAAGCCAATGGGTCCCGATGGCTTGCATGGTCGCCTGCTCAAAGAGCTTGCCCCCGCACTGAGTACCATTTTGCCTCCTTCTTCTCCCAAATAATCCTAACTGGTGAGCTGCCTTGCGATTGGATGACGGCAATGGTGGTCCCCATTAAGAAATAGGTTTGCCATCAAATAGACCCGAGAGTTATCGACCCATTACCGTCACTTATTTTGCTCTAAATCTTTGAACAAGTTTTGACTACCATGCACCATCAGGAAATTCTTGTACGACAATGAAATTATTCATCCTAATCTGTTTGGGTTTGGAGCAAATATGCAATGGGAATTCTGTAAATGGAGATGAACTTGGTAGAAACATGGATATTGGCCTTGTCACTCACGCCATCTACCGTGATTTCACAAAAGCATTTGATCTCGTGCCGCATGATAAACTCCTGTCCAAACTGCAGGACCAAGATTTCCCTCCCTTTAACCTCTGCCTTTTATCACGTTTTTTAGAATCCAGGACCCAAATGGTGCAAGTCCAATCAACCACTTCAACTGAGTCGTTCGTCACCTCAGGTGTCCCACAGGGTAGTGTGTTGGGCCCACTCTTATTCCTAATTTATTTTAGATGACATTTATCTCGGTATTAGCTCTGGTATCCGCCTATTTGCAGATGACGTCGTCCTTTTCAGGGCAATCACATCCCCTGCAGACTCGGAGCTGTTGCAGTCTGACCACAACCGGGTTTCCGCACGGTGCGATGCCTGGGTGTGCAGGTGATCCCCGCCAAAACGAAATCCATGTCCTTCTCCCGTCGACGCAAGAATACATTGTGTGACGCAACATACTTCATGATTGGCAACCGAATTGAAGATATCTCCATTTTTAAGTACTAGGAGGGCTGCTTGCATGACAACAGGATCTTTTTATGTCACATTCAACATTTCATAAAATACAATCCACATAAAAGCTGTTAACAAGAAATATGAAATGCTGGAACATGCGATTTTAAACCCGGCGTAAGTGTTTACGGTTTACCGAAGGAACTTCATTTTGCCCCCTTGTCACAAAGACGTCAAAAGAGCTCAGAATTTAGTTGCTTATTGCAGAATTTAGTTGCAGAATTAAGAATTAAGTTGAATTAATTGAGCGCAGAGTTAAGTGATATTGTTACACATTCCCACAATTTCCTTCTATACCAGCGAACTATTTCATTAACCTTAATCAGCGTAGAACAGAAAATGACCTTTCACTCACTGGTCCCGTTTGCAGTACCAATCGATCTTTAATCCCTTCTTCCCCCGCACTATTCGAGATTGGAATTTTCGTACCTCTGCATCCCCCACAATTTTGAGGGCAAAAGGCATCCCTATAAGCGTCGCAGGGTGCAACAACTCTTGTGACTAATTGTGACCTTTCTTTTGTTGCCAATCTGTTTTTGCCCTTGTTTTTAAAATTTTTTGACAATTTTTAATTTTGACTACTTGACTATTAGCCTTACGTGCTCTATTTACAATTGTCTTGGTGTGCAGAAACCAATTTAGATCGGTAGTAAGGTGAACTCCAAGATAAGTTATACATGTGCAAGTGCAATACCATTAATGGCGTAATGTTGACGAATTGGATTGCGTTTATGTTTGTGAAAGACACAACTTCATATTTTTGCAGCGTTAAGTTTCATACTGCTCTCCTGACAAAAAGGGGCGAACCGGACACCATGACCCCAAGCGTCTTCATTGGCACTTGATGCTCCACTAAACCCGTAAACCGCACTCAATTACGAGTATCGGTCATTGCGGCAAATCTCCTTGTTTCGTGCATGTTTTTGGCTGAGACTTCGCTCAAACTGCATCCTACCTGCATCTCAGGAAGTAGGCGGATTCGTATTTCAGAATTATACGAATATGTTGTTTCAGACACACCCTCGTTCGTGAAGCCATCCGTTTTAAAAAGATGCCCAGCTTTAAAGAAAACTGTAAGGCCATTATTCTTTTATTGACATTTGCAAATAGATGGCATAGAGAAATCCTGATTTCGCAAGCATCTAGTTCGCTGTTACGCTGCAAGCATACCGACAATAGCGAAATCGTAAAATGTAAACAAATTCCAGATTCTCGTTCGTGCAGACGAAAAATGCGAATAAAAATGCGCGGATCGCAGGAGCATGACAGGAATTTCGAATGGGGCAAATAAAAAGCAAATCTGACAGAAATTCAAATAAAAAAGGAGAAAGGGGAATTGAAATTGAAAGGATCTCCAGGGCAATTTATTTGTCGTTGAAAATGAAATAATTTCAATAGGATGTCGGGACAAAAATGTCAGGAGAGGTCGTTGCTATACTATGCTTCTCGTATACTGAGCCTCGGGAAATGAAAATCCTTGTAGAGGACCCATTTTGCTGGTAGGTGGCCCAAAATAAAATCTCCTAAGAGCTATTGAGAACCGCCCTATTTCAGGCATCAGTCGAATTTATTCCAAACTAGCCAAATGTAATTGTCTCGTTAAAAAAAAAGAGGAAAAATACCAATGCTATCTATAAAAACTTTAAACTGGTGTAAGGTTTTCGGGGTGTTCCCCCAGGGCTTCTTTCCGCCCACATCAACCCATTCACACTTTGCGCCTTGCACACAAACTCATCACACACTGGCGCCATTCATACCAATCATTCACCATCCCTCTCCACAGGTGTTCGGTACCCCTGTATGTGTCTGTGGTTTTATTGTGTTTCCGTAACTTGCCGCCACTCTTGGACGGGCTAAGTGTTCTTTAACGTGCACATGGTGAATTGCACACGGGACCACCTTCTCAAAGTCCCTTCCGAAGGACTAGAAGACTTGCCGTTGCCACTAAGTCTCCCTTTCTGTCGCTGCAGCCAGAATGGAGCATGACCCAACCTCAAATTCCGACTGTGGCGGGAATCGAACCCACAACCTTCGGATTTGGAGTCAGACCAGCGAACCAACTGAGCCACCGTGATATGCACCGTGATATACTTCTGAACCATATGAGCCACCGTGATATACTTCTGATCCATGTGCAGACGCGTATTCTTAAAAACCAAATGCACAATTATGATGATACAAAATAACTTCTGTTTTGTAATCTTGTTTAAGGGTGGAAATTTAACGTTCCTGTTGAAACCTTTTTCATCGTGCATGTGCATGTCGCTTTGCTCCAAGAGCTGACGGCCACGATTTTGCTTCTATTGCTGCAAAATTCCAACCAAGAATGTTTCAGTGTACTCATATTTTTAAATAACATATTTCGGTATAGTACCTCCGTACATTTTTGCAAATTTGGAGCGGAATGTGGGTGTAATTTTTAAATTACACAAACGTAGTGCCTAGATATACCTATAGTAGTAAAGCGGAGAGATCAATGCGGGGTTAACGCTAACTCCGAGTTGCGAGGCAAATTTTTAGCATTGAAGTAAATGGCGAAAATTTGCCTCACAAGTCGGAGTTAGCGTTTCCCCCGTGATGATCTCTCCGCCAGTGTTTTATGTGCTGTGTGAGTGCTAGGAGGCATTTTTTAAATTACAAGTGTACGTTTTCTCATTATTTCTGCTATTTTACACTGCTGGTATGTGGCACACAAAAGCCAACATTGCACCCCATTCTTTGAAAACCGACAAACATTATTTCTGCAAGACGTTGCTGGCCCGTTTTCTTCTGTTGCGGTGGATGTTTGTGCCCAATGTTTGTGCCGGTTTTAGTGAACAACTGGATCAGGGACTTTCAAGCGTTTTGCGTGGACGGTTCACACGGACTGAAATCACAGACACACCAAGCACCCTGACATTGGGAGCAGCGAGAATACACTGTTCCATGTTGTAATCTTTCTGCTGCGCTGAGTTAGCCCTTCCCTATTTAACTCTAGTATCCCCCTGTCTTTGTTTGTCAGGCCGTAAAAAGTCATCGAGCTGAATACCAATTGGGCTCTGACTCTGACGAGGGAAGGGTTGGTTGAGCGACTGGAGACGACCAGAATTCAAAAGGGAACCAAAATGAACTGCCCCTGGGAGAAACAGGTTGAGGAGAAAGAGGGCGCAGGGCATATAAAAATGAAAGGAAGAAAGAAAAAGTCCCAGCACGCCAAGATAAAAAAATGGATGTCTTTATTCAATAAAACTCGTCTCGGACGACGGATCGCAGCCAACAAATATCCAACATGGACCCAGTTTGTCTCGCGTAGTTTCCCCGCAGGAACAAAGGCCGAAAAATGGAAGCAAGTCATCCCTTGGGCGATCGCCAACGTCAGGTGCGGCAAGACTGTCTTAGCAGGCACAGGTGCATCCGTATAGAAAGTTTCCAGCACCTTCTCACTTTATTTGGGCAGTCTGAGCCTTGCCCTCTTCATCGCAGAGAGAAGTGTTCAGGAGCTGCGGTTTACAGGGCAACAAAACAGATTTATCACCTCGTCCCATACTTGAAAAACGCGACGCGCACGCAAGCACAGCGAAACAGTATACATTGACAAATTCCTGGAGCGTTATCTCTGCCAAGGGGAAAAGTTTTCCTGCCATTTGATCCAAAAAGTTCTCGCCAACTCTGACAAAAAAAACTCCGAAGCTCAAATAGAATCTTCCAAGAGGAATAAAGCCTTTATACCCGACCCTTTTGCTGTATCGAACTTCCTGTGTTGGATATAGACTAATCTCGTTCGATTCGAAGAGCCGAAATTTTGCAGGTCTTCGGTCTTCCTCCGTCAGCGGCGCCTCTGGCGGAAGTTTGTAAAAAAAGAAAATGACGCAAAAACAAATGACAAAGCAGCGTAATTGAATGAGAACTCTGGTCGATGGGAAATATAATTTCGGTGGTGCATGGCTTGTTTTTGGTAAAGGAAAACCGCTAATTCTATTCCCGAGTTCAATTCCCCAACGAAACCGTTTTCTAGCTTTTTGCTTCTCCGACCGTCGCTATCTCGGTCGTGCAGCTTCTCAGACCCCATTCTAAAAACAGTTCCCGCAGGACTTTGCGTTATCCGGTTATTCTTTCCAAAAAACAAATGAAAAGTAACCAAAATTATTCAACCGTTTTTCATTTGCTGGAGAAATTGATTAATTCCACCAAATTCTCATCTGATGGCAACCGGAGGGTATTTCTTAACTCAGGCACCATTTGGAATCAATGAAAACATGCGCCGCGCAATATCCTGACACCCATGTGAGGCGTCATGTTGCATCAAGTGCTGTTTAAATTAGATTGCCGCTGTATTATGCGGACCTTCAAAATTTCCCCAATGTTCTGGTACTTATGGTTTACCCTGTGCATTTCATGAATTGAAAAGCCAAACGCGTTTGGTAGTTTTTTCTTCATCATATTGAATTATTTTTCCATTTCTTGCAACATCCATAACTTATATGCGTATACGTAAAAATAACGTAAGGATTCCTTCTCATGGTGGAGAAACGTTGAAGTTCAGTGGAACCGTTTTTGATGTTTGAGAGCACTATAAGCATTTTGGGAAATCAAAAGTCATTAACTCAAGAACTCTATCATCCATTTAACAGACGTACATCTTTATCTAAACGTACCTATCACAACATTCTCACAATTGCGAAAGCCATTTGGTCATGTTGTTATGTTTCAACAATTTACTACTATGATTGGAACATGAGGACTATCGAAGAAGCACTGAAGCCAAAATAACCGAACAGCTTTTCAAGGAGAAGTTTTCTATTCAATTCCAGCAGTTTGCAAAAAATATCGGAATATCTCCTTTTCACCGATCAGACACCCTTTCCTGAAGCTGAGAAAAAAAACATTCCGTAGGCCAGATATTGAGTCTATTTTGAAAATAAACTAAAAGTTTGAAGTCCCAGCCACCTAAAACGGACCAAAGTTGAACGTTAAAGGCTAAAGACTCATATCGTCCTCGCCTGGCCAATGGGTATGGCCCGGCGTCCACAGCTGATGCGCTTATATTCGCAAGGCGAGCTCGGTCCAAAGCAGATAAATTTCAGAAAACGATATTGAGTGCAGTGGATTGGACCGGATCCAAAAGATGAAAAAGTTCCACCGACACCTTCGCAGGACTAGATTATTCCGCAAAAAAGGACATCCAACAGCCGGTGCCAACCGTAGAATATCAGCTGGTAGAGGACTTATTCTCTCGAGAGACCCAATCAGCAGCGAGTTTAATTCATTTTTCAGTCGATGATGCGGAAAGGGATCACCTGGCGCACTTTTGACGTCTGAAGCATGCACAGAAAATGACAATAGAAAGAAACCCGCGCGCAACTAGACCTGCATCGGTGTTGCATTTTCTAGTCGCTGGCATTCTTGAAGTTGTGCTCATTTTATGCCATGGCCTTGGTCAATGGGAGAATGCCATATTCCATTGCCTCTGGCCATGGCTTTGTCTTTAACCGACCTTCAAGGTCCACAGAATCAGCACTGTGGTCTCTTGAAAACAAAAAAAAATGATAAAGCAGACATCTTGCATGATGCTGTTACCCAAGATCGGCTTAATTTTTCTGAATCAAACAAACTCGTTTCATCCTCTAGACATCGTATCCAACACCCATTCAACACGTGTTGCTAACGTGTTTTTGAGAATAAACAGAAGCGCGAATTTCGGGGACATATTCCTTGTTCGAATGATTTTGTCTGAAGTTTCTGACTAAAACTTCCCAGCTTGACAAATGCACTCCATTGTTTTCTCTACCTTCCGGGGACCGCTCTCGGTACGACCATGTATCAGTGGATTATTCATGCCACAGGAAGTCGCATTACGTACAACAGAGCTGCAACAACTGTTTGGAGAGGTGGCACCTACGTTACACAAAAGAACACCTACGAACACCTGGCACCTACGTGACACAATTCATAAGGAATTGAAAGAAGAAAAGTTGAGAATTTACTAAATTGTTTAGAAACCACACGAATCGGAGATAACATAAACGCCGCCCCTGGTATATGTGCCACTTGGAATCCCAACTTTGTGAATGTTCCTCCGGGTCGAAAATGCAAAAACGCTATTTTGCCCCATGAAACGACTCCTGTTTGAACTTCTCGCATCTCAGAGTTAAAAGTCGAACAACACCACGGGGAACGTAAGTGGTTTTACTACAGTAAGGAAAGATCAGTGCACATTCCATGATGACATTTTACTTAGGTTCAATCCACATGACCTGCCACCTGCATGCATAGCCCATTTGGTTTCACAGGTCTCTTTGAACTGCCAACGTCACTTCGATTTTTGGAATTGCCATCTCTGTTCCATCGAGGAATAACTTGTTATGGAACACATGACGTTACAGTTCTTCAGCAATGGAATTGGAAAAACGCATGTGTATAGAAATGGAATTCTAGTTAGGCTTTTCGCCACGGTGTTCTTCATAAGGGATATCGGCGCTGTTTTCTGCCCCGATGAAGAACCGATCTTATCTCATCACTGACTGATCGACAACATATTTTGTGAGCCTTTTAGAACACCAATAGAAGCGTATTGGTTTATTTCCAAAAGGAAACGGGATATTTCCGTATGTGTTTTGAACTCAGAACAACGTATTTACTCATTCCAGGTCTTCCCAGTTTTGTCGCCTCTGTGGTTAACAGCAAGATTTGGGCGCCGCCAAAGTTTTACATTCCCCCACCGACAGAATATGCTTATGCCAGTTCCACCGGAGGATCTCTCAGCTGCGCCGTCGCTGGAAACCCTTCACCGACAATAAGCTGGATCGATCAACACGGACGTCCACTTGCTGACATTGCAAGTCAAAGGTAAGGAAAATTATGAAAATGGTAATAATTTTGGACTTTCAATCGAAGGGGAAAATCTAACGGACTCGTCGATAGTCGTCTGAGCCAATGTTCTGCGGTAACTCGACCTTGCAACATTGGTAACCTTCAACGGTTTCTTTGAAATGTTGCATCATCACGAGATGTTGCCACTGTTTTCGGCGTTTTGCTGTGGGCAACACACGTTTCACTCTGAAATTCGTACGATTCCTGAATTACCTAATTGAAATTTCAATCAAATGGTGATCACCCATGTCATAACTGCCGATTAATCGCAGCTGAAAATTCCAGTGAAATCTGGTCATCCCTGACGACTTCCAATGGAGAATAAAAATCTCTTGTGTCGAAAAGGGCCCACTCTTTGTTGCGTGTGCGCTTGTTGCACAATTTTTTTTCCAATCCACTTCCGCGGACAGCAGCATCGCAACAGCCAATCACGTCGTCTGAATTTGCGACGTCATCAATTTTCGCATTCTTACCTTGCCACCGCTTTTTGCCATTTGGCGTGTTTGCCACCGCTTCGCAACTCTTTATGGGGTCGCAATAGGGTTAGGTTAGGTCAGGTTAGGTTAGGTTAGGTCAGGTTAGGTTAGGTTAGGTCAGGTTAGGTTTGGTTAAGTTAGGTTTTGAAAATTGGATGTTGAAATTGGCTGGAATTCCCAACAGCCAATCAGAGATTGCATGCGGAAGTGGATTGGGAAAAAAAAATACGCGCTTGTTCAGTTGCATAATTTCTTAGACCAAATAGCAAAACTCACGGTGATCAGCATGCTCCTTTTCTCTGGGTTCATGGACACATCTCTATCCGGTGGGTCGCGCAGCAAAGCAGCGTGATGCAAAAGAAACAAGCGCCGTGCAACAAAGAGTGGGCGCTTTTTGGCGGAGAAGAATTTTGTTCCCCATCGAAAGTTGTCGCAGGGATGACCAAATTCCATTCGAATTTTCTAGTGTGGCTAACCTGAAGTCACGAAAGGGGTGATAACCATTTATTTGAAATCTCAAGCTCTGTTCAGGAATCGCATCATATTTCAAAGTGAAAATGATTTTGGCCCATTTTAAAAACAGTGCCCAAAAGGTAGGAAACTTTGGTTGTTTCATTGCAAATTATTGTTTTTCCTGTCCCAATCAACACAAAAAAAATAAAATCACAGACTTTTCTCTGGGACCTTATTAAATTGGCTAACTTAAAATCCCGTGAACTTAAAAGTTTAGTCCACCTTATTTTTCAAGTTTAAGGCCAGGTTCAGATTTTTTTAAGTCTTATCAAATTCGTCGCACGAAAATTGCCGTGAACTCAACCTCCACTTTACAGAGTCGGCCGCCGTGGTGATACCATGTATGGTCATAAAATTCAGTTTTCAAAAATAATTAATATCTCAACACTCCCTGCGAGTTGTAAGCTGTAAATGGTCTCAAAATATGTCAAAAATTCGGCGCATGTTATTTTATAGAGGGGTCATTTTCGCTAGGATGACTCCTTCACTCTTAAAAAGGGCAGAGAAAAATCTCTGTTGAGGCCGCAGCAAGCAAAACCGCGATTGCATCAATGCCTCTGGCAACAAAGCTTCATAAATTTCACTTTTTCTCGCAGCGACGAAAGTCGGGTTCCCCGAAAA
>JASGXE010008558.1:0-39645 GCA_030068105.1 Sinentomon sp. SZTP_YWyxl
CAAAGGCCAAAAGTGAACTTCACTTCTGCTCAAGAGTGTTCCAGTCTGGATGTTTTGCAACCTTTTGATGTTTGGTTCTGGCAGAAAGACAGCAGCTTTTGTGCTCTTTCAATGAACACCAAACAATTATTTATGGTCGCCTCAAAACTTTTCGAGGCAGGTGGGAGAAAATGGTGCACAATTCACCAGGATCTGCATTGCAAGGTGCTGCTCCTCTGCACACTTGTGAGATTGGTAACATCACGCCATTCTTTTTCAAAGAAGTTCCGAGGCACAGAGTCGTGAATTGTTTGAGAAAGAGTTTGTGGCAGACTGAGATGCGAACATTTTTGAGTAAGAAAGGCGGGCACATCATCCTGCACCTGCCCTTACTTTTTCTTCTTCTTCCCTGCCCACTTACCTGGTAGTTTTGCTAGGCTATTCGAATTCGAGGCTCCAGCCGTGCAGCTGACCAATGCAGGAGACGACTGCGTATTACCTGTGTGGCCACAAACAGCAAATGATAACAGGTCGTCCTCCAGCTTGTCCAAAGGAGTCCTTGATGCTGCAAATGAAAAAGAAAATCATTGAAAAACTTCCACTAAGCAATGCAAAATAGCATGCTGGATTTCATGTTATTTGCCATAGTGGGATTCATATGGGGAAATGATTCGGCCTAGATAGTTCACGTAAAATTCAATATTTTTCACGACAGGCATGAAAAAATTCTGGTCCTTATTCCAGCATTTGGAATGGATCCATTCGGACTGATCAATGTTTCAATCCAAAACCCACCAGGAGGCAATACAGTTCTTGATAGCATCAGTTCTCGCAGTCCAAAATTTCTTTTATAGCTTCTCGAAACACACCCTACGAAAACCTAGTTCTTGAAAGAAAAGTCATCCTGTCCAATGCTTCATTCTCTTTCTGAAATCTCTTCCCAGGTGTATCCAGTTCTGTGATTAAAAACTCCAGTGTGGGATTTAACAGTGCAAATGAACAGCAGTGCTCCTGAGTTGGGTGCTTGTTTCACCAAGATTTTGGAATGTAAAGGGGTGGTTTTGGTGATCTTCTGGGACCATTCTGATGTTGATTTTATTTTCGATTTTGACTCCTTTACATGGCAGTAGGATTAGCAAGAAACAAGAGATTCTAAAAGTGGAAAAAGTGCCACTTCTTGAATGCAAATGGAATAAGATCTATCCAGGAACAAAAGCCCTAACGAACCTTGGGAATCGTCTGCACTGGCAACAGCATTGTCATCACCGGAGAAAGAAAGGTCGCTGGAATTAAGTTCGATGGGAAATATGTTCTCAATGTCAGTTCTCTCAGCACCATTTGAACGGTCAGCACTTCTCATCTGCCGTGCTTCGGAAATGTTGTTTTGGGATTCGTCCCTTTCGTCTTGGGGTGAAATCGGTCTCCGCTCATGCCTCGTGCTGCGTGTTCCATCTTGATTTCTGGATGTTGCTCGATGGTTCCTATTGCTGTCAGAGCGTGGACTACGGTGCTTTGAATGTGAACGACGCCTTTTGAATTCCTGCTAGATTCTTGCCTGCCATCATTTGCCATCATGATTAGACGATCCTCTATTCGAGACGACCTTGCCGATTGTGCATTCCCACTAAATTTGGAAGCTTTAGCATGCTCTGAGCTCCGGCCTCTTGAATCAACAACACGATGCTTATTGGACCGATATTTATCGGGTCCATTTCTGTCCTCCCTCTGATGCCGTGATCTCGAACTGCTGCCTCTGGAAGAATCGCCCTTTCGGGAATAGCTGCCATCTGTCAACGGTCTGACTGCAACATTCTTTGCTTCATCGGTGTGGTACCGGTTTCTTGAATGATCCCCAGAACCACCACGGAATCTTCTCCCGCTTTCCGGAGACCTCCTTCGTTGCATGCCATCATCTTTTCTCCGATCCCCAGATTTCGATGAGTTTGCAGAGTGGGTTTTCAAGTGTCGTCTGGGGTTTGCATCGTGACGTGACAGGCTGCCAGGACAGTCATCAGCCGAGTGTACTCGCTCTTTAACCCTCCCACTTCTCTCTCTATCACCGCTGTGTCGATCGTCAGATCTTGAAGAAACTATTGAATGACTTGGAAGGCACTTTGCTACATCCGTGTTGTGAGCAGGTGCACTGTGACTTGAATTGGGAGACTGATCCTTCAGCCATGACAGGGTTTTTGAGACCCCGTCGGGAATATCGTTCCTTAGCAGCAGGGGATCAGTCCGGGAAATAACCAAAGGTTCAATGAGAGAATCTTGTGAATTTCTTCCGGCCAATGCTTCACCATGGTTCAAATGCTTCCGTAAGGTGCTTGAATCATCGAGAATCGATCCGACTAAATCATGTTCATGCGAGCTGGGGCGAATCTTCTCATCAGCCGATAATGTTCGGCTGATTTTAGGTATGCGCTTCAGTGCAGTGAAGTTTGCCTTGGAAGTTTCCACTTTATTCGTTGAGGTGTTGGGAAGTTCCAGTGCACCAGGAATGGGGTTCTGATAGGAGCTTTCCTTCAGTGTAGCATCAAGACTTGGATCACTATCAGACAATTCGCCCTCTTCGAGAGTCTCCTCTTCCACCTGAACAGTGCAAGCGGAAGCTGGTAGCCCACATTCGTTTGCAGAAGCAGATGTCAATTTGTCCACATCCACCCCCGATTTGTCCAAAATTTTCTGTTGGGCATCCTTTTTGGGCAACATGTTGTCAACACTTTTTGGATTCCCTGGACACGTTGCAGAAGCCAGATCTTTAGGATTTGTGGCAACATCAGAAGATTTTCGTGATGAAAAAGTCCGTGGTGGAAAAGTCTTCATGTTTTCAGCCTTGAGTTTTTGCAGTTTCGACTTCGAACGCCCGGAGGTGGTGGCTGCTCCAACTTTGTCATCATTTGGTGAGACAAAGCTTTTGGCAACCCTCCTTTGTTTCTCGGTTAGGGCCTTCTTTAACTCAATCCGGGGCGATGAACATTTACTTGGCATTTGCTTTGCCACAGCAACTTTCGATGGATTTTGAGCATGGATGATTTTAATCGGTGTCACTGCAGGTGAAACGTACATCGGTGAGTTGACGGGTTCCTTGATTGGGGAATCAATTGACAAACCATCAACAACGAAACAGTCTTCCGTTGTTTTAGCACAAGTCGGATTGAGCTTCACGTTGTTCAAAATCGACAAAATTCCTGTTGTCGTCTCATCAATGAGAGGTTGAATTTCTGCAGAACTGAAACGAGGACCTGCAATGAAAAAACAAGATCTGGCATCACAATCTGAGAGTGGCATGAACAAGTATCACTTCTGCATTTTTTCTGGATCAGGCATATTGCAAAAATGGCTAAAAATGTCTGACCAGAAAAATTCAAATTTGGCAGTGGAAATATCTTTGTGAAGAGCCTAACTAAAAACTCTCAAAATGCATCTCAATTTTTTTTTCCGGATAAAAGCTGCTTGATATCGGAATACCCTTCTTAAACCACAAATTAATGCCTCAAGCAAAAATGATTCAAGCCACATCTTGGAGGCTTTTTCAACAAATGTGATTTTGGTTGTGGTGTGAAGAAATTTTGTGTTGATTTTATGCAACGGACCAGACAATCCTTGCGTCATCCTGCTCAACAGGAATGGCTTAGTGTGCATGTCATTGCAAATACATTAGTGCTGTTTCCCGATTGTTTCCTCCTCCACCATAACACCCACCCACCCACAAGAGTCAATTCAAATGCAACAATTCATCAGTCAGGATTTGAATTCGCTGAACACCCAGACTCCAGCGGCTTTCATCTCTTCCACTAGGTGAAGGAGCACTTTCAAGGCAACAGGTTTTTCAATGACTAAAGTGTCATGGATGCTGGAGGAGCAGATACGACAAGTTTTCCAGACAGGCATCTCAGCACTGCAACACAGACGGAACAAGTGCTAGCAGTAAAGAGGAGATATGCAGAAAAACAATGACTTGGCTGAACATGGAAACTCTTTCCTTCCTGGTAAGGGACAATAATTTTTTTTGTGATTTGGAGATTCAATTGGAATGCCAACTTTGAAGTTGAACGTTAGCTTTGTCGCAATAGGGAATACAGCCCTGCAATTTCTGAACGATATTTTTTGAAATTTCAAAAAATGGATTGCACCATTCAAATCGGGAAAGATTGGCAGCAGTATTGTAGGCTGCCTGGGAATATGAATGTTTCCAAACTCGATATGGAGCTTTAAGAAGTTAAAACAGTTCTTTAAGAAGTTAAAACAGTTCTTTAAGAAGTTAAAACAGTCGCAAAATTTTTTCTGGTTCGACCTGCCAAGTCAATAGCAGAATATTTTTACAATTTTCTGGGAAAGTCCCCGGCGCTAACCTATGCGTGGTATTTTCCAGATCGCATCATGCAGATTTTTGTGTTGTGTATTGTAATTTACTTCTGGTCATGCTGTAGGGTACATCCTATAAGAAGTGAGGCAATGTTGTGAAATTTCTTTTGTGCGCTGATAGATGATTCATGAGAAAAGTTGTTCAGAAAAATACGCTGACCTGCTGCAATGCAGGATGTTCTTGGGAAATGTACGAGAGTATGCCTGCAAAGTTTTCTGACAAAAAAAAAATGTTAATTTTTCGGTTGCAGAGAGTACAGTTTTGCCTCACGAGGTTCATATGCCATCTCTCACATGGCAACTGATGAATGATGAGATGGACAGACAGAAACATGTTGCACCGCAAGCAGTTGTATTTTGTTTTCGAAGAGATGAAGATTGCTTGAAGAGCAGCTGTCATTTTGAAATTGTAATGAGGACACTGACGTTTTTTGCATTCAGTTCCAAAGTAAAAATCATGCTTCAAACCAATGCCTGAAAGATAAAAGATAATGCCCTGACTGCGCATTTGAATCGTTGGAATTCACGGTCATTTAAGAGTGTAGTAAAGCCTTATATTCAAGGTAGTATAAATTACTTTTATGCTTGCGCTACTTAAATGTGCTGTCAAAGGTAACGATTATTGAAATAAAAATCGACATCAAGGCAATCCTGAGGAGCATCTTTGAAGAATAGGAATGTGTTAGGGAATTCAAACACAGTTCAAGGAAGGAGATTCCTGTCACGCACTGTCCTCGCTATGAATTTATATTTCCCCACATCTTGCATGAAGCAAAGTGGGTTGATATTTTAAAAGTGTTCATGACATGCAGGAATATAAAAAATTCATAATTCAACACCTCAACAGCTCACAACATCCCCCAAATTTTACCAGCACTTGAAAAACAGCAACCACTCAATCAGCACAGCTACTTTCGGCCTGTGTGCAAGAATCCTCCAACCAAGGCATGAAATCATGTGAGCAACACCACTCAAAGGCCCAACAACAATTCGTGCGCCTCTGTGCGGCACCTTGTCTCAAATGCGAGAGTGGCAAGCTTAGATATGGCCCCATGCAGAGGAAGCGCATCCAGTGTATGAACTTGTGTGAGCTAACTCAATATAATCATGAAATTTTCTGTAATTACTTTTGATAAAATTGAGTGAAGAAATTGCCTTGGTTTCTATGCCAGTCAGGTGAGGACCCCAATTCGATTTTATCATCCGAAGTATCCCCCAAGGTAATATGGGGTGATGCTCCATCATCAGAAAGAATACATGTCTGAGTACCACCAGAGAAGGAAATGGAAGAGAATTTTTGGAAAAATGGTCAGGGTGTCTGTAGCTTGACAGAAGACAGAAACCATTTTCTCTTTTCCAGGTTCAGATGGAAATTCCAAAACTTGAAAACATTTTGGGTACTCATTGCCCCTCCATCTTTGGCCAGAATGTTTTCAAAAAAAAAAAAAAAAACAAGATTAAAAGGTTCGCTTCCAGGGAAGCCATGGTTTTGTTTTTTGCTTTCTAGCTTGGCAACCTGATCAAATTTAAAAGTGCCATGTGTGGAAGATACGAGTATGAGATAAGTGATGAGGAGAGTGATTTCAAATTTGGTGCAATGAGAACGGTTAGCAATTTCCTATGATGACAGCAGGGTTTCTAAAAATATCTGTTGGGAGTTTTCAACCAAAATAGAATGTCATCCGAACTGCAGTTTCTGTTCTGTCTGCTCTTTGCACCCAATGTGACAGGGAGGGTTCTGAGAGAGAAGCAGTGCATTGAAATCCAAAATTCCTATTGGTGATTGCTGATGCCATTGCCACAATTGGCTACTCTTTTGCCACATTTCGAAGTATTACGTGATTATGAAAAGGATTTTGTGATGCATGATAGGTGGCCAGGATTTAACGTGACACATGACATAGGGGTGGCATTGAACAAGGAATTCAATTCTCATGGCATTTCACAACTCAGTGAAATGCACTGGCAATTGAATCTGAATAAGTTGTGCAAAATGAAGATCACAGGAAGAGATTAGAACAGCGCAAGTTGCATTTTTCGTCGCAAATGGCTATCTTCCCTCAAATTAGGCAACGGGTACCTATTTGTTCATTAAAGCCAAGTGTGGCTTAGCAAACAGGGTTTGCTTTGTTGTTATTGTTTGTTTTTTCTTTATGTTATTGGATCGCGCAGTTATTTATTTTGTTAGGTTAGGTTAGGCAAGGTTAGGTTTGGATTCGTTAGGTTTCTTTTTTATCCAAATCATGTTGGGTTAGGTTTGGCTATAAGTTTTCCAATGCGAAACCTGTGCAATCTAAACTGCTATACCCTAACCTATAACAAACAAAATAAATAACAGCAACACAAATCCTCTTTTACGCCTTGTAGATCCTTTGGAGATAAGGCTGACGTCAAAGGGGAACACAATGGCACGGCTACGAACAGTTATTTTCTGAAATTGTTTTCGTGCAATTGTGCAATTTTGCCTCCCCCCGTATAAAAGACTTAAGCCAGAATGTTTACACCCCTCACGATTGCTTCATCAGCATTGTTAGCAGCACTGACAGTTTCGGATTAGGCAGTTTTCAGTGCTTGGATAGGGGTACCCTTGGAAAAAGAACAGGGTACCCTCTTGAGCATCTCTGGTTGCAGTGATAAGTGACATACGTGAACGGCCATATACCTCATTTCGACTCACACCCATTAGCGCTTTAGCACAGCTGTCAATTTAACAGATGGGTGAACGCTTCCCAGAAATGGAAAAGGAATAGCATCGTAATTAGAAATTAAAGTTTCACAACACCAATCAAGCCATCGAATAGGCTGCTAATTTTAAGCTGAGTGTGACTGCTAATGGAGAGTCTGGCTAACGGTGAAGGTATACATTCAGCGGCAGCATTTCGGAAGCTTTGATTCAAGTCGAAAACCCAGTTGACGTTGCCATGGAAAGAGTTTTTGTTTGTTTTGCGACTGGCTGATGATGTAAAAAGATGCCAGTGCCAGTTCTTCAAATTGTGACCTTTCACTCCATAACTCAGAAACAACTCGACCCAATGAGTTGAAATTTTGAGTGAGACCTTCCATATAAGCCCTAATAGATAGCTAATTTTGAGCAAAAACGGACCATAAATACGGAACTTGAAATTTTGACCCTTCTGGTAGCAGTATCAGAATGCCGGTTTCAGCGCAAAAATTTAAAAAAGCAATCATATAGAATAAAATTTTCACATTTTTTCACCGATCACAGAAAAAAAATTAATCAGCTCTTCGTTTTCGTAAATGATAGAAAAATTCCAAATTTGGGCTAAATCCGTTGAAAACTTTTTGAGTTATCGATTTGCAACGAAAATCGACGATTTAAAGCAGGGCTTGTGTTTTCGGTTTCTGGGTAAAAATAACATTTTGTCTTAGCAGACGACGCATTCGCGTCTGCAAAAGACAAAACATAAAAAAAAAAAAAAAACTGGAAAAACAAGGCCTACAACTTGGCTGCATTTGATGCGAGTATGCCCAAATTGTGGCCTAACATTGCATGACAATAAAAAGAAGAAAAGGAGGTGAAGAAATCCAGCCGAGACCTGTTCTGAAGTAACAGAGACTTTACTTGCTAGAGAAAGAAAAAATTCCAAAAAAAAAATTCCCTGACTTTGCAGAACTTTCACAAATTCCCTGACTTTTCCAGAATGACAAAATTCCCTCACAGTACCAGATTAGCAGATACCCTTATGGAAGAGAAGAAGAAAAAGAAACGCAGACTAATCTTCATGGATCCATGGATCATTGCATCTCGAGGATAATTTTTTTTTATCCACACTTCTTTATTGAGTTTGGAAACTTCTTGATATGCCCTAAATATGGTCACCACAAATCAGCTTGATCGATTGAGAAATACCTACAGCTACACTGTTTGAATTTTTATCTGGGCCTCCATGAAATGCAGAGACAAATACCTACAGCTACACTATTTGAATTTTTATTGGGGCCTCCATGAAATGCAGAGACAATCTATAAAACTAGAAAGGATTTGAAGTGTGGACTTCAGATAACTTCAAGTTCTCACCATGTGCATGATGAAGAGTGATTATCATCTTTTGAATTATTGTCAATAAAAAGAACAATAAGTCATGGCAAGAGCTTCGGTCTTGCAAAAATCAAAAACTAAAACAAACAAAAATTACTAACCATCTCTAAGTGACTGAAGAGTTGCGTCACTTGGTGATTTCGAACAGAGTTGTGCTGAACCAGTTTCACCAATATGATCGCCATTATCACGAGCAACCATCTGCACCGAATCAGAACAACTGCTGGCAGTGCCGCAGGAGGACGTTTTGGAGTCGGAGGAACAGCTGGATGCAGACGACGAACAGGAGAGATTCAGTGTGTTTTGATCTGGTTCTGCAACAACATGGCCGCTTTCTGCTTGGCTCAATGCTGCTGAATCATTGGTCACGACACCATGATGACCCTGGCCGCTATTTTTGGCATTAGAATTCGTGCACTGATCAGGACCAACCTCCACCCCCAACCGGACAAAGTTGAAATGCTGAGATGTCATTGATGACCTGTTGGATTCACAGGCCTGATTTCTTTGATTGTTGGAACCACTTGAAGCTGAAGATTGTTGCCCAAAATGATTTGAAGAGGAGGATAATATGCTAGCAATGGGACTCAAAACTGCCGGTGGCTGCTTTATGACACTGAACATCGAGCACGTCTTCTCTGGGCTGTGGGCAGGAGTGGACCCGGAAGTTACAACGGTCGTCAAGGCTACTTTCTCAGGCGTTTGGAGGTCTAAAGCGGCAAGAAGAGACCAGCCAGATGAGGCAGGTTCGTTGGTGCAAGTGACTGATGGCATGCTTGAACAGTTCTTCCCGTTTTGAGAGTGTGGACCAGAAGCATCATCCAAGTGACATGTTTCCCCGTCGTTGGTGTCGAATGCAATAGCAGACTTTGGATCCTTGTCCGAAAGCTGAACACCATCAACTTTGCGCTCTTGCAAGGCTGAGTCATCAACGGCATTGCTGGAAGACTCCGTGGCAGCTCGAGCCAGCATCATTAACTTGTCTCGGTCCTCTGCAATGCTCGTCACTTCAGGACTTGACGACGAAAGTACTCTGGCCGCTGAATTCTTTTTTTGTTTCTGATTCAGGTTGATCCTTGGCTGCCATGTTCTCTTGGCAAGTGCCACATCATCGTCGGAGGAGCTGTCGAGATCAATGATTTCATCCGACTCGTTCGATTCAGCCTTTTTGTTTTTGGACCTGAGGTTTTTTGAATGCTTGGGAACTGAATTTTTCATCAATTGTTTTGCAGCACGTGCTTTCCGAAACTGCAACTCCGATTTCCGAAATGTAATATTTTTACTTTGCTCCGTGGTATTCTGTGATTCATCTGGTTCAAGGACCTCCTTCCCAAGAGCTTGACAAAGCTGTTTGTCCATCTTGTCCAAGCTGTTTTCTTCGCCCGTAAGGCTAACCGATGCAGACTTGTGCACATCAGATTTCTTTCGGGGTAAAGCAAACTTGCTTTTTGGCCGTTTTGACAACTGCCGTTTAGCAGGACTTTTATCAGCCCGAGCAGAACTGGAGCGATTTGCAGGCTTCTTGGTTACAGATGCAGAATTCTTGGCAGCAGCAGCCATCTTTCTCCTACGTGAGAGACACTCCTGAATGCGTGCTTCAGTCGCTTTCTGCTCTTCCACAGCCGGAAATAACTTACGGAGATCCGAGTCCCATGACCTTTTAACTTCAGCGAGAGACTTGTAGCTTGACTTCGATGGTTTAATTATATCATCAGGCTGGCTCTGGCTCTGAGGCGTTCCACCAGACTCACGATGTGGGTGACATTTTTGGGATTCAGCTCCTTCACCCTTCAAGGCATCAGATCCGAGGATATGCCCTTGAGATCCACCTCCTTTCGAAACCTGCCGGCAACTGTCAGGTTTATCCTTAAATATCAGGTCAACTCCAACGATGTTCCAAACACAGGAACTTGCTGACGCTGCAGCTCCAGCACTGTCTTCTGCAGCTACACACTGTCTACTTGCATCATTGGAACACAATCCAGACGGGTCACCCTGTGGTGCTGCCTCAGGAGAACGGAACAAATTCTTTGCAGTATTTCTGACTAGAGGAGGGATGGTTTTAATCCGCTTCTGCTGCCATCCGCCACGTGCCTCCGACTGGGAGCATGAGCTTGGCCGCATTTCTTCCAGATCTCTGGGAGGGGTGTTGAAATCTAGTGTTCTTACGTGGGATTTCCGCCGTGGGGTGCTCAGACTCCTCCGTTTTGCACACGTCTGAACCACATCTGGGCTGATATAATCTTTCAGTTTGCTGCAAACGGGAAGCATCACCCGTGGCCCATGAGACTTTAAGACGGGAAAAGGTACAAGGGGAGACCGCCGCTCACTATCATTCGAGCCAGGCACAGGCAACTGTTTGCCTGCAAGGCAAGCCATGCTGAGTGGGATTGAATTGACAGGTGGGTTTAACCCTGTACTGGTGTGGTAGTCAGAAGTGTCCACCTCATTCAACACGCCACTGGAACCTTCACTTTGATCAGAGCACTGGGTGGCAGCTTCCACCCTCTCAGCCAAATCCGAGCATTCATCACCAGGGCCAGCAGAAGTGTTCAACTTTGAAGGGTCTGCGGCTGGCCTGCTGACACAGGTGGAGATTTCTTTGGTCTTCGATGATTCCGGCGCTTTGTCGGAGTTCGTCCCATTCTCATTATCTGAAAATCAAAAGGGGAAAATATATCACTAGTACATAGCAGTGCAATGATGCAAAAGAAATTCAGAAAGAGCAGCTAAAGGGGAAACAAGTGCAAAATGCAATGTGAAGTTCAACAATTCCCACCAGGGAAGTCCATCCCAATTGAGGGGTAAAAGTGGAGTCGTAATTATAACTTCGATATTTTGAACCAATTCCATGCAAAATTTCAACTTGCCAGGTCAAGTGGTGACATGGTTGGCTCGACTTTTCACTTTAGAGCTGGATTTCTGGAGATCCGTTAAAGATTTTTTAGCCGACTCACCACCACTGTATGCAATAACTCGTCCTTTTTGGCTGATACAAGGGGAGGGATACCAACTTTCCACTTTTCAGCTTCAAGTTGCTGAGAAAGTTCGATAAATATTAAAAAACTGAAAACGGCAAAAGTCTTCCATGAATATTGTATTGCTTGGGAATTGAGATTACTTGACAATGAATAAATCCACAACAATAGTAATTTGATATCCAATTGGAATCAGCATAAAATGGACAACAATATGGTGACATCATGAAGTAAAACCCCAAAAAATCACGTTTTTCCCAAACAAAACGATGAAAATGAAAAAAATTAATAAAAAAATTATCCCCCCTCAAACAAAGTCCACTTCCAAAAGCAAAAAAAAAGTTTTAAAGTGCTGATTCCAAAAAGCAGAAAAAGAAGGCATGTTCCAGCTTTCAGCAACATGTCGACATTACCTACTGGCAACTCCAGAGAAGAGTTCAAAGTACAACACACTTTTGCTTGACGGGGCCTAAAAATAGCCAAGAGAGGGCCTACTCAGTACGAACAGCATTCGGTCACCAAATACAAGAAAGGTCAAATACTAAAAGCACTCAAAATTTTATTTCACATTAAACAAATGCCATTCCTCAACATTTACAAAAAATCCATACATACGGATGCAATGGGTGCAATACATTCTCCTGTGTCTGTGTAAACATTGTAGAAAAAAATAAAAATTAAAAACATAGTCCTAGAAAAATTTAATTCCGAGTCGAATCTGGTGTTTTTATTTTTGAAGTCTGATAGACCTAAAAAAGCAGCATAGCTTTTTTTCTGTTTATGGCATAGCCAGCATGAATGCTAAGAAAAGGTGGCACATATTTGCAGTTAGTGCACTGAATCTCGTGATTTAAAAAAACTTTCTGAGTTTCCAAAAATGACATACCATCTTCTAGCATGATCGCTTTCTTTTTCTGACACCGGGAGCTTGCAGCTGATCCCGAGCCCTCGGGAACAGGTCCGTTTGTTGGCAAGACCCATCTGTATGTTCGCGCACTTTGGCTGGATGAACTTTCATCTGGAGGAGCAAGAGAGAAAAATTGAAAAATTCGAATCGGTCATGGAAATAATTATGCAAGAAGTTAAAAAGAAAAACAAGCATGTTGATTTTTTTTCGTTCATGTCTTCACTCATGACAGATGATTTTTCCATCCCATCGCTGCTTTTTAAGATGCAGGGTTGGCAAATTGCTTAAAACATGGTTTGAAACAGGATCACCCATTTTAAACGTTTTGTATTCCGTTTAAAACATTTTTTATAGTTCGCTAAAAACATCCAAATTGACAAAATTGGTCAAATTGGGGCCTTTTCGAAAAACAAATCACTTTTTGGCAATTTTTAGATTTTCTTTTTCCCGGCGTTACTTCATATTTCATTTGAACGGTAGAAACAATTTTTTCGAATCCGTTATTCCGACAATTCTACTATGCTAGATGATTTTGTTGTTTTTTGCCATCTTAAAAACCGATGTAAGCAAACGTTAACGTTGGGTCCATTGCACAGCTCCGACTTAGCCCGAGGGCTAGGGCTATTATGGAAGTTGGCCCTGTGCCAAGCAAAAAGCCTTTGCACAGCATCGGGCTAAGCTAGTCCTCGTGCTAAAGTTAGCCCTTGGACTTTCACTGGCCCTGTGCAAATTGAGGATTGCACAGCCTCGTGCCAACTTAGCACAGCGCTAAACTGAGTGCTAAGTCCGTGAAAAAAATAGTCATTATTTTGCCCGCGACTTGGCTCTGCCTCGAGGCAGGGCCTGAGTCATCTGACATTTTTCAAGTTTGAATTTAAAAAAATTCCATAATGCCAAAAAATCACTCAAAACCAACTAATTGGGTTATAACACAAAAGCACAAAACTCTCCAGATGAGTAGGGCCCAGTAATTTTCACAAACGCGAATCTGGAGAGTAAATGCGACAACAGGAAATTGAGCATAATTTTCAAAAGTGTCCACAAATTGTGATATTTTCAGTCTAACCAACAGCAAATTTTAGTCGCGGAATAAAGCGAATTTCGGTTCAATGTGCGCTTTTTAATCGGATGGGTCGAATTTCCCAAACTGATATGGTTTTATTAATTTCAAGCATAAAATCCACACAATTTTTGTATCAACCTGCGATTTTCAACGAAGTGACCAAAATTCCACGAATTTTCGTCACTTTCGAATGCGGCATCCGAAAATAAAAAAAAAACGCGTTTCGCCTGCAAAGGTAAGCGTCACAGGTGAACTGGCTTCAAATGCACAGCACCTGCTCCCTTCCCCACTCTGTCTCGCTCACTCCTCTTGTCTCCGTAGTGGACGAGCGTGTTGACGTTTGTTGAAAGAAAGAGCAGAATATGTTCGTATTCTGTTTCATCGTCCCGCACTCTCACTTTCTCACGATCTGTGTCTCTTGCTGGATCTGTGTCTCTTGCCTGAGTTCTCTCTCTTTCTCGCGATATCTCTGCCGCTTGCCGGAAATGCGTATGCCCTCGGTTCTGCTGTTAGGTGTGAAAGTCGCAGCACTCAGCCTTCAGAAGGGGCACCCTTTGCCCAAAATGCGCACCCTGCCCTCCAAAATGCATGCCCTTCTGGCCTCTTGACCTGCAAGAAGCACGTCCTGTTCCAGAAGCGTGCGCCCGAAATTAAAATTGCCCCTCAGATGCCTTGCGATGCAGCTTTCGCCGTCGGGTACGGCCGTGTTGGCCGAAAGTGCCTGGATTGGATGTTCATTTTTCTTTTTCAGCACATGCATTCACACACACACTGCAATGCTGGTTCAAATGAGCCGACCAGAGAGTTTTGTCGATGAATTGACCGGAATTTCAATTTTGCTTCGGACGAGCCAACTGCAAAAGTGTCAAACCCAAAAGGAAAGAAGTTTCTGTTCCAAGAAAAGAATTCATTTTGAAGTGATTTGCTAAAAAACGAGCCAAGCGGCGAACTGAGAATACAGCCCCACACCCGTAGCTCCATGCATATTTTTTGAATGTTTCGTTTCCCAGGAAAGACTGCGGTTAATTTTAAATTATTGCCTTTATTCTCTGGTCGTTTTTTTTTTCTTTGTCGGCATGCATGCTTTTGTTGTCATGGCGGGTCTGCGGTTCGCCTCCGACTCATTTTCAGCAGAAACATTTTTTCCAGCTTTCGCCTGTGGACAGCATGGGGATGGGCAGGCGCACGTTGCGCTTTGAGCCCCACCTGCACCTTTTTTGAATCCTCGCTGGTTTGCACCCGAGCATGAATTGATCGCAATATATTTGGGTAGGTTTTTCGCCGGACGCACATAAAAAAAAGGTGCTGCAACTGCAGTGAACCCGGAGAAAACACTGCCTTTCACCGGGGTACCGCCTCCGCGACGCATTTGGAACCTTTCTGTGAATTCCTCTTAATTTTGACCCAAGGTTGAGGTCCCTCCCCCCTGTTCAAACAACTGAGGTCAGTCGCAGTGAAGGAATTTAGAGTCAAAATTACATGTAACACCGAATTTGCCTGCAGTTTACTGTCTTCTCCCGCTACGCAGAAGGGCATTCCTTGCTTTTAAATGATGGAAATTCCATAATGAAACAAGAATTTGTTATTCCGATTCCCTGTTTTAATCCAAAAATGGCAGAACAAGATAAACGACAAAAAACTATATTTTTTGTCCAAAAATGCCAAAAACGATTTTAGCAAATCCAAAAATGATTTTCGGTGAATTAAACAACGACATTTAGCAGACCGTGCTGATGAGGTCTCGTAGAACTATTTTTCTCCTTTCCATTTTCACACTCTTACGGTAGCAGGAGTGTTTTGACATTTTCCTATTTTGGGTGAAGCCTGGTTGATAGTCTCTGATGTTTGTTTGGATTGCATGATTTTCACTTGTTGTTTTATCCTCTTTTTGAGTGTGTGTTTCCAAAGCCAGCAAAATTGTAAGCGAAAAAGAGCCGCTGGCTCTGATGCCGAGAGCTGGCATCTCCAGGTCGACCGGCTCTGAGAGCTGGGGAATCTGGCATAATTCAAGTCCTGCCACTGCAAAATTATCAACTGCACAGTTTTTGACCTCTTCTCTAAAATTTGAAGAATGGAACATAGGTACTGCATACCCAACTAGAGAACTGGGGGTAGCAATGTCTGGGATTGTAAAAATGTAAAAAACTAAGATCAAAGTAGAAGCTGCCAAGCGCTCAATGGTTGCGAACAGTTTTGCAAAAATAATAAATGCTGAAGAAAATTGCCCTCCACTGAGAACGCAATGAACAAGGGTGGAGGGATTTTCGATTTTCAACCTGACAAAAACAATCTTGAGAGTGACAAGACTGTTTTAGCATTTGTTACCAATTTGGAACTCATTTTCATTCAATAAGTGACAAGCAGATCACTTTTCTATGCCATTTTCTTATCACAATTAAGGTGTTAGCATGTTAAAATGAAATTCCAGCTAATAGTTCTTTTCGAGTAATTTTCCAGGCAGCTAAAGCCTTACCTGCATGCTGAATGGAAGGAGAGGTGTCAGTCAACTGTTGTTTATCTTGAACAGGTGGCGTCGCATCTGGTCCTGACAGAGTTCCAGCATTATTTTTGGGCATCTCAGGTACAAATGAGTAAACATTGTCTGCACGGGATGGATTGCTGCCTTGAAGTGAATCAGACATCAACAAGAACCGGTCTGAGATCTGCGTCTCGTGAATAGGAATAGGGCTGTTTTCAATAGCCTCTTCGATGGCATGATTCATGTCACTGGCCGGAATTACTTCGCTTGCAGGTCCAGATGTACTTGAAAGCAGTTTAGTCATCGGTGTGAATGGAGATTGTGCACCGCTGCCAGGTTGCCCAACATCTGCAGTGTCGCTGACAGTTGAACAAGTGTCACCTTGTAAGCCGGCACTATGCAAGGCAGTATCTTTGTTGGACTTCTGAATGATTTGGTCGACAGTCGCTGGTGGCAACATGGCACTTTTGGTTTCTGTGCCAGCCGGCAATGTGCAAGATGACATGCCACTGGTCTCAAGCTGGGTCCGAAGTTGAGTGTATTTTGAAGCTGCAGTGTGCGCATCAAATTCCAAATATTTGCACGGAGTGGGTTGTGTCATCGGTGACATCCCCATTATGGACGAAATAGCCTTTTCAAGCTCACTATCATCCGGATACGGTGTGACGGCTCTGACCTCTGCCGGCATCGGCACATCTTGGCAGGCCTGAGATTGCCTTTCACTTGTGATTGGTGTGCTTGGAATGCATGACACAGTGGTAGGGGTTGGGCAGATGACCTTCACAGGTTTCTGTCGCCTTTCATCTTTCCTCGAAGGTTGTGTTGCTGCTTCTTTTCTGGCCGCACTCCTGGTTATCCTTCGAGAACCAGGCTTGATATCATCGGAAGTGGCCAACTCACTGCAATTTGCAATCCAAAGAGAAAAAAGCATAAACCTTTTTACACGTTAACTCCAATTAAAATCAGTGCCTACTTCCTTTGTCACCAAGTCCAGGATGTCATTTGTGGCACTCTGCTTTCGATTTCATTTTCATAGAGAGATTCATTTTCATAGAGCGGCCAAGTCCAGAATAGAGCATCATATAGGAGCTCTATTCTGGACTTGGCCGCCAATCCACATGTGTCTGGTCTCTATGGAAATGAAATGGAAACTCCTACTCCTCCTGTGCCACTGCATGAGCATTGTATCTGGTTTGTGCAATGCAACCATATGGGTGCCAACGCGTGCTGGACTGGAAGAGATTAAGCACACACCGCAAATCGATGAAGCCTCTCCAGGCGAAATGCAATCTTTTTTTCATGTTATTTATTTATTTATTGCCATTCATTGAAAATACATAAAGATGAACTACAATATGAAATCACCTGGAGGATCAGAGTTGTGTTGCTCAGAGTTGCTATTAAGCAACCGTAACAGACCTATCAATACAATTTAGAACAAGAACAAATTAGGAAATGCGAATCAGAGTTAGTTTGGCAAACATGGAACAGCATAGACAAATGGTTGAAAGGAGAGACCATCATCAAGACTCTCAGAATCAATGGCAGAATCAATGGTCTGTGATAAATTGCTTAATATCTTTTCGAAATGAAGTTTTATGATCCAGCATCCTAATCTCCATGGGCAAGCGATTCTAAAGGTCTATTCCTCTGTACTCCACACCATTTAGGGCCATAACAAGTTCTGGCAGGGGGATATAAAAGGAGCTTTTACGTTCCTGATCTCGTGGAATTTTTGTTCAGCAAATCTCGTTCTCCAAAAATACCAAACAAGTAAATTCCATTCTTTGAAAGCCCCCACCGACGAGTACAAGGCTTCTCTGTGTAGTAAAACCATTTTGCCCAAGAGATTTCAACTTCTTTCTGCTATGCAGTTGCCTCTCAGAAAGCATAAAGAGCTGCCGCAAAAGTTGGAAGGCTGTCCGTGGCTGCAGCCTTTCCAGGTGAAACACTTCCCTTCCCCTTAGTGTGTGTTGCTCATGTTCCAAAACAACACGGACCTGCCATTGATGGAAAGGGAACAAGCTTTCCTCAAGTTCAGAGATCATTCACAACTGGAGCCCGATGATCCAGGAATTTGAAAGATAAAAAATAAAAACGCACTTTGGACGAGAAAAAAAATTACAAGCACGTAAGATGATCCTGCTGTTTTTTGCAGCTTTATGATTTTCAGCAAATGCAATATCAATCATGCGAGGAACAGTCAATAAGTAGGTAGGTAACCACAGTTCCTAATTGCGTTCCAGATTGGGCTTAGCCAGAAATCAATGGGGGCCATGTTTTAAGTTTATTTTGGGTAAATTGCCTGGGTAAAATCCAGAGTAAATTGGCAATTCAACAGATATTTGCAATAGGTTCAACAAATTAAAAATAGAACAGAGCAGGTAAATGCAACGCAATACTGAGTAACCCTGTCAATTGCGACGTGACGATTACGAATCTTGTAAAGAATTCCTCTTGAGAGAGTGGCTATTCAATTCTTCCCCACTTCCAAAGTACCTAAGTACCTTCCCAAGGAGTTCCAGTCATTCACTGTTTCGACAATGAATATCAGCGGAACATGCAGGATGCTACCCAATTTCGCTTCCGTTTTCCCAAAAACATGCCAGTAACATGACATTAAGTGCATTAGTTTGGCTACTTTCGGATCTGATTTTTATTTTATTGCTTTTCAAGAGATCACAGCACTTGATTTTGTGGCCTTTCGAGGACCATAAGAGTCAAAACCAAGCCACCTGTCCCAGAAATGGCATTGGCAACTTTGTCACGTGAGGACACAACATCTGTCCCATTCGGTGGTGGGGTTGCGGGGAGTTTTGAGCATTTTCATTTTAGATTAGAACAGATAAGTGAGTGTCGTCAAATTTCTTTCTGGTTGACTTGGAATTTAGCTGCTTTCTGACTGCGAGCTAGCAGAATATTTGCTCAAAGCTCGCCAGTAAAATCTCAGTAATTTCAGTTAGTTTGGAGTTCCAAAAATGACTTCACAACGAGATTAGTTTGAAAGAACAACTGGAACCATGAGTTTTGAATTTTGCACATGCAAAAGCAGTGAGAAAAAAGCTGAGTCAGATTTTGCTTTATTTGGAGCAGTTTAACCACACAGAACAAACGGAGGTTGCTTTTTGACTGCCCCACGTTTCACAGGTCTTTATCTTGAGGCAAAAATCAGAATAGGCTTAATTCAAAAGGGGGGGCAACATTTACCATTTTTGGTGAGATTGGCGAGCCCCATCCATTCGTAGATGAAGCGGGTACACGGACCGGTTTCGCCTTCACTCGGAGGGCTTCTTCAGGTGCAGATAAAAACAACAGCGATGAAAGATGATCACATGATGGGGGGGGCAAATAACCACATATGATATTGGGATTTCCTTTGCCCCCCATTATGAGTGAGAATGTGTGAGGTACGGATGAGCAATGAAGTTCCGTCACAGGCTGTCTGGATTGCAATCACCAACCACTTGCTCGGCATCTTCTCATCTTGATCACAAATTGGTTCACTTCTTGATCAGAAATACCAAAAGAAGTTGTTGGTGACGTTAATCAACACTCCACTGGGTTCAAACAGAATATTGTCTGGGATTCAGGTTGGCCAAATTATTGTCCAGCCGGAAGCGGGGGAGAAATTAAGGCCCAGTAAGCAAGCATTGCAAATCACATAAAAAACCAACATATTAGAAAAATGGAAATGGTGAAGTGAAACAAGTTTTGTGTGCAACACGGCAAATACGTATAAAGAGAAATAACTAGCTGCTGGATATTTTTTGTACAGAATGTGTACAAAACTTGAGTACAAAACGGTTTCGTATGTCAGTTGTCTGATGTAAAAAACTGGCCCAACACACAGCATTTCATGTCCGTGTCCCTGGTTGCCAATGAAAAGATGGTGAATAAAATGACAGCTCGATATTCGAAATAATACTCACCTGGATGTTACTTTGTCCTGTTTGGAATTTGTTTGTTCCAAAGCACCACAGATGGGGCCCTCAACCTGATCAATACTGGTGTTGGATCCGTCGGCCCTGGATGACGGAGTGTCTGGTTTCACACATGTGATGGCAGAAGAACTAGATGACGCAGCTGCAGGATCAACAAAATCCACATTGGATGTTGGCATGGGGACAGTAACATTCTTGGCAAATGAACTACAATCATTTGCTTGATGCACAGCCACCCCATTTTTGTCCTTCCTGGGTGCAGCTTCTGTTGCACCTTGTTGTTCCTGACCCAGTTGCAGCACTGGTTCTGAAATAGAACTGGTCGGCTGCTGACAAGTTTGCACATTCAAAGGGCCTGAAAGTGGACAGATATCAAAGTTTCCTTGCAAAATTTATTTTCATAAAAGCGTTTCTTCTTATCGTTATGTTTGGCACTTTCGAGTTTAAAAGTGACAGAACTGTGTCATTGTTACTAATCCCCCTATGAGCGTCTAGCTTTGTGGTACCTAAATGTGAGAAACGTGGAAACTGGAAGTGTCATTTTTTCAATTTCTAAGACCTGAAAGTGAAAAACTACAGTTTTCAACCATCACAAATAATGAGAAGTTGCACCTAAATGAATTGAAGGTGAAAAAAAGCAAAACATGGACATTCAGACTCAAACAAGCAATTTGGCATGAATTTTTTAACCATTATGGTAAGGTAGGAATACGGAATTGTTTCATCACGCCATGCCGAAATGGCTGCGATACGATGTTTGAAAGACAAAAAAACAGCTTAGGATAATTCAAAGCAAATGAAAAGAAACTTGCAAAGATTGGGATGTTTTGCTCATCAATGTCACTCAAATTTAGTCATGATGTCGTTTTGTGATTTTTGTCTACACTTTATCAGCCAACAGCTTATTCCGCTTGAAAGCACAAACTGAGCAGCGAAACTAAGATCTGCACTTGATCAATATTTTCTTGTTTTTTTTTTCGCTGCATGAATTCTGGTTCCTTCCTGGCATGGCTGGAAATATTTTGAGCTTGTATCTTCAATTGGAATAAGCTGTAGTCAAATATAGATCGGATGCGCGAGAAAATTTTACTCAAGCATTTCATTGCCATGAGAAATTGTCGAAATTCTATGGGAGAGATGGAGTCAGTGTGTTAAGTCGAGGAAGACATACATTTACACTTAAAACAGTGGTGTGGAAATTTGGAAAACTTGGCATACCTGCGAGAAAAACCCTAACGTGGCTTTTTCGACAATTTATTATCAACTCAAACTGTGGATTTCAAATCATCAGAGGATTTTCAAATCGTCCAAAAATGTCCAGTTGTTTCGACACACATTTCCATTTTGACGATCTCTGCGTGAGAACTTGCTTGGCAAGTCAACGTTTAAAGGACGTCATGTCCTCATAACAGGTGCCAACGAGGACCATTTCAAAGATCTGGTGCATCATTTTCACCAGGTACGTATTGGAAACGATCTATCAGGTCCTGGAAACATTGTGTAGCCACTAAGATCTCTAATGGAGATGAGCATCAACTACAATGGTGATTCATTGTGAATCTCACAAGCACAATAATTCCGGAAATTACAAACAACTTCAGGCAGAATAACAAGCATGCAAGGAAACAAAAAAAATGTTGACAGTAATGTACCAACCAATCAGTTCATCTAAGATGGATTCAAAGAGAGGATTTGATTCAGTCACAATGGTGTTTATAACACTGCTCAATTCAGCTGGACAGGCGGTACGGTCGGCTATCAACTTCGGCCTTTCAGGCTTCGTAAGAGCTTCATTGGTTGGAACACATGGATCAGGGCCGTTCTTGTACTTTTTATTTGCTGCTGGACCAGGTCCAGAGCATTTGCCAGCAGGTGATGAGTCACCTGCTTTCGCCGGATCCAGGAGCTTGTTGATGTTTTCAGCAATTCGCTCATGGTACGCAGTATTGCTGACGATCTGATCAAAGAAGGTAGACAAATCAATTCCATCGGAAAGGTCAGCAAGTGGCATGGACAGGCCTGGGCTGAACTTGGCACCGTCGGAAAATTTCTTAGCACTGTTTGTCCATTTTGTTTGTGTTGTCTTCTTTCGGGGTGTTTTGTACTGTCCTCTGTGTTCTGAGGTAGCAATGCCAGGCTTGACAACAGTATCAGCCGGATGGTCAGATGGAGGTGAAATCGGGCTGGACCTCTCCAGAGTGTTCTGGGTCTGGGAACACGCTGCATCATCGATAGATTCTGGGGTTTGCTCGTCCACAGGAGCATCTGCATCAGGAGCATGAACCTCCAGCCTTTGCAAGGCATTTGCGGACTCTGCCTTTTGTGACCATCGGTTGTTTGATTTCCTGGACTTGCATATCTTCCCCCATCCACATGCCCCTTGTCAACACTCCTGTTTGAACTTCCATTGTTGCGGTCAGGGTGATATGCGGAGCATTGGCTCATCATCACTGCAATCAGTTGTAGAACTATGGTTCAAAGTAGAACTATGGTTCAAACTGTCGTTTGTAGTGCCATGATGCCGCCTCTGAAGCTCTCCGACTGAAGCGTGTCGAGGGCAAAGGTCGTTTAGGGACGGGATGAGCGCCACTCGGCACTGTGACAAGTCGTAACTTAAGGTTGTTTGCGGTGGTTGAAACATCAGAATATCCAGAGGCATTGCCTTAAAAAAGGAACGGTATGATTTATAAAAACTGATCCGTTAATTTGTTTTTGAACACAAAATGCTATGTTGACATCAAAGGACTATGCAGCTGTTTTGACGAATTAATGGAAGGAGAGAACACAATTTACCTGAAATTTATCGTATTCCTACGTGCTGTTCTAAAGAATGATCAAATTAAAGAGTCACAAATTTTCGTTAAGTCAGTTTACTTTCTTGTTAAGTCAGTTTCTTTGTTAAGTACTTTTTGTTAAGTTACAGTTACACTTTACAAGTTTAGTTTAGTAAGTTAAGTTAACTACAGTTGAGTTTTAGTTAAGGTTACAGTACTTGTAAAGTAAGTTACTATCTTGTAAAGTAAGTTACTCTCTTGTAAGTAAGTAAAGTAATGACAATTTCGGTAAGCAAGTAAAGTAAGTACAATTTTCAAGTTACAAGTAAGTAAAAGACAATAAAGTCGAAGTCCACGTTAGTTAATGTAAGTTAAGTTTCTCGACCAGCTTTACAAGTAAAATGCTGACCTTTACCGAGAATAATAATTCCCAAATGTGAAGTTGACAGTTTACAAGTAAGTTAGCCATGGCACGAGAAGTTACAGAATTGTTTAAGTCATACTAATCTTGTTAGGTGCTTTGATGTCCACCTTCTGTTTTCGAATTTTCTAACTGCACAAATTTCCAAGTGACATTTCACATTTGCTGAGTTTGCAGGAACAAAAATGTCGAGAATGAGAGATCTCAGATGTTGAGAGATACTGCAGAGAGTATGAACTGTCCCAAGGCCAGCTTGGATAAAGACAATAATGTACATCTAAATCACTGAAGATTAATAGCATTCACAAAATGTGAAGTTTGAAGAAAGCGCAACATCAAGACCATACGAGCATCAGCAGCACAGAATTGTATCTGAACTCGCGAAGTTTCTGGCTTGACACCTAGCTTGCAATGTTCTGACCTATGTTTTGGGATGAAGGTATCAAAAACAAAATGCACAAATTACCGAGTTGACATGGAAACATTTGCCCCTGCAGGCAAAGAGCAGTGAAGAGCAAATGAACGTAAGTGTTACAGCAACAAATGAGAGATCTCAGATGTTGGGAGATACTTCATAGAATAAGGACTGTCCCAAGGCCTCTTGGATAAAGACAATGATGTACATCTAAATCAATGAAGAAAAGCCTCACAAAATCGATTTGAATAGCGCATCCATCAAGATCATACGAGCATCTGCACAACACAGTATGTATCTGAACTCGTGAAGTTTCTGCTGACACCTAGCTGCCATGACTGATTATTTTTGGGACGAAGGTATCAAAAACAAAATGAGAAAATTGCAGGTTGGATGTAAACAGAGTCCCTGCAGGCAAAGAGCAGTGAAGAGGAAATGAACGTAAGTTTAACAGCAACAAACAGAAGAAACAGATCAGAAAGTGATATCTCACCAGACTTCACAGCTGGGGACAAGCTGGTTGAGCGTTCAATTTGCTTCACATGTGCAGCTAAATATTGCTTTCTTGAGAGTAACTGTAACAACATTAGAGGAAATGAAAAGGTTAAAAGAAGCAAAGAAAAATGAATCGAAAAATAAAACGACGGAAAAATAAATCCAGTCCAGTGTCGAAGCAATCTTTTTTTATTTTCAATCACAAGAAGGACTTCCCCAAAGAGGAAGGCACATACGAAGGTCACTCCAAAAGTTTTGGGACTCTCAGAAACTGGAAATATATTTGATACTTTTAGATTACGAATATTCAAAGCAGTCCCCTCCAACATTTAAGCACTACTGCAATCGGACTTTCTGCAAGTCAAAAGCCTTACGCCAGTCGCTTTTGTACAGGGTGTCAGAATAAGATCTGATGGCAACATAAATCTCCTCTTCTGTTAAAAATTGACAATCTGGCGAATGTTTTTTTAGATTTACGAAAAGCCAGAATTCGCACATAACCGATTCCGGTGAATTCGGTGGATAATCAATGACAGTTCGCATTGTTTGCCGCAAAAATCAACCGTTGCCTTTGCTTTATGCGACGAGGCGTTGTCGTGGTGAAGCAGTAATGCCCTCACTTGAAGAGCAGCAAAGATTTCTGGCTGGCATTTTGATGTGTACCTATTAGCTCTAACTGTTGTTTGTTCTTCCAACTTAATTGCCTTAACCAGACCGGTAGTTCTGAAAAAATATGGAGGACATTACGTTTTTCATTACACGCTGTTTCTTCGGTGTCGTCGATGTTGGGTCATTTTCGTGGATCCACACCCGACTTTCCTGGCATGTTGGGACGTCCTAAATTGGTATGCATGTCTCAACGCCAGTGACAATTCTTGAAATGATGTGATGGCCGCCCTCCTTTGCCATTCTCAGAATTTACTAGCTGCTTCGTTCTCGCTCAGCCTATTGGATCTGCGTTAACTTTTGCGGCACCCATCGACAAACGTCTTTCTTCCTGTGCAATTCCTGATGGAGGATTTTTGCCACTGCTGCAGATCCAATCCCCAATGATTCCTCATTTATTGCAAACGTGTATTTCGAATCATCCGTTACCGTACGTTTCACTGCAACAACACTTTCCTCGGAAACAGCTGTTCTGAGACACCCTGTACGTCCTTCATCAGAAAGAGAATCACGCCGCCTTCTAAATTATGAAAACTTTGTAGATGGTTGCTCGAGAAGGCCTCTCTCTGCCGAATGCAAACTCCAGTCTTTCTTTGCTCTAATCAACATTTAAACCACACTTAAAGTCGTAGTAAGGCAATGTCCTAAAATGCTCCGAAGCAAGCTTAATTTCTAAGCTACAAAATGGAAAGAAGAAACTGTTTTAATTGTGACAGTACAAAAGCCTGATTGTAAATTTTCTGTTCCAAGATCTTGAAAAACATCAAAGTTCGTAACCCCAACAAGACCCGGTTTTTCAGAAAACAAACTTCCGCATATCTCAAAACTTTCAGAGTGACCTTCGTATCTGTCACAGAAATGATCCAAACAAAAACCAGGTAGGTATTTTTTTTTTTCAAGAAAAAAAAAATAATTGAAATGTAATTGCAAAAAGGAGGTCAAAATTTAAGTGATCCAGAAAAAATTAGAGCAAAGCAAAAGATTAAAACTGTGGGTACCTACCTGACACGATTGAGGGCATACCTAGAACCTACCAGGTGGGTAGGTTTTCATAAAATTTGCAAAAATTCTGGATTAAAAATGTTTTCTTGCATTTCTTCATGTTGTAGGTCCATAGGAATGGTGTTTACTTCCTCGAAAAAGCTTCGAAACAATTTCTACGCCCAAGACCAGAACAACATTGCAATTTCAGTAGGAAGAAGAAAGTTGTTTGAAAAATGCAATATTACTTGCGAAGGCGGATTTGCAAAGCAGGGTTTCCACCATCCATGGAACCCAGCTGGACATAATTTAACTGCCCATCTCAACTTGGAACTTGGACCTGCAGTCAGATGAAACGAGCCCTTTTCTCAGTGAGCCAAATTGCATAGGTAGCCTAATTTTGATTGATTCAAGGCCTACTTTGAAAATAGGTCCCAGCTATAATTTCCCAATTGTTCATGCGATTGACTTGAATCTTGGTAGATGTAACTAAAAAGGATGTAGGTACCTAGGTAGTTTTAGTGTCATGACAAAATCCCTTCAGTTGGTCATTTCCATGGCTGGCATAAAAGTTTTTCCCCCTTTCGTCAGCAAAAACAGTTAACTGCGAATAAATTGTGTGCAGGTTTTTTGGCACATGTATCCAGGTAGGTAAACAAAAAAATGAACTTCCACAATCACCTGTGCCAGGACAGTAAACAAAATTGCAAGTGTAGAACCAAATACATGTCTGCGCATCAGTGACTAAATGCATGAAATATAACCCCAGAAAAGCTCCATGAGTGTTACACAATACAGGTGATTCAAAAGTAACTTAACAGTCTTTCAATTCTGTCTCAGAATCTGGTCTTCAAATTGTCTGCCTTCCGAGACGACACAGTGTTGATTTCTGATGGACATGCCGTTGTAGATGCTCCAGAGCATTTGTGGGGTTATCTGTTGGCGGCAAGTATCGATAATGTTGGCTCATTGAGCTCCACGTTGGCTGTTTTGTGGGTGATAATTGTCAACATAGCTATGACACCACAAAAAGTAGTCCGGGGGAATTAGGTCAGACGATCTTGTTGGCCAGTGATGCCCCCCACCAAACGGGGAAGTCCTCTTCCCTGTTAGAAGTGTGTTTCCTGGCTCCGCAGTGAGGGTGGATATTGCAGACATGGCAGTTTACCCGTCCGTTTTGGGATAAAATGGCGTTGCCCAACAAAATGTCCCTGCTTGCCTATAGCGAATGGCCTCCACCCCGCATACTGGCTGAAGGCCAGGCAACTGTCATGGCCGACTTCATCAAGACCGTGGATAAAAATGCACTTGTGCAGCCAGGCCAAAAAAGATATTAGAGAGCCTTGTAGCCATGGCAGTGGTGTTTTTGAAAGTCCGAAAAACTGAGGATTGACCGATGTTCAGTTCGCTGAACGCACAGCGCTGGGATTTCATGGGGATTCTCTCATCGCTGGTGGCAGTTTTTTGGGCCGGCCGAATTTGATGCATCCACGCCATTGCCGGCCTACTGAAATTTCCGGAGGAGTTCGCTGAACGCCACATGTGCCATCGATACACTTTCAAGCCTCGTGGGAATGTTGAACACTTGAGCTGCTTGACGGCAAGATCGGGTGTCCTCCCTCCAACAAGCAAAACCAGCTCCACCCACAAGACGATGGCTAAACCCATGTTGTTCAAGAGCCTGCAGCCCACAGATCCCACAAATTCATCCGAACAGGATGCAGAAATGAAGATCCTAGAGGATGACAAAGCTGTTAAGTTACTTTTGAATCACCCTGTATACGATGAACCTACAGCCCACCTGTTTTGGTCTTCGAACTTCTGACAAAGAGTTAGGTTGCTCATCACAGGAACTGTTGCTGAACGATTCAGACAGTAACCGTAACAGGTGCCTAATAAGAACCACCAAGCCATCTGATCGTCTGATATCACAACAGGTATCCTTTGGAAGATTTTCCACTGCTTCTTGAGCTAAATTCAGACATCAAAGAAGCATGAAGGTTATTATAAAATTCCATGTCAACTCAACCAAAAATGGTCAAAAAAATCCCCATCCTCTCAATTTCATTGATATCTTGCAGGTCGATTAGGTAGACCTGCCAACAGCAGAAGTGTAGGTACCATGGCAAGTGCAGGATGTTTGAAAACATCAGGAAGTGAGGATGTTATTTGTCATGGACTGCCGTTGCAGCACTGACCTTTCTTGACGTTTCTTTCTTCCAGAGAAATGGGCAGCTTCTGGATGTTTGGTAGAATTTAGGTAATGAAAATGTACCTGCTATTCTCTTTTGACCAGACAAGCAAATACCGACTTGAACCATGGCAGATTTTTACTCAAAATTTTTACATTTCACAAACACATGTTCGGAGACCTTTGAATTTTTACCGGGCCATGTGAAGCTACACAATTTATGAGTGGGCTGTTTTTTTCAATGTGGGACCCCCATAGGATTGGGACTTACAGGGAAATGTGTGAAGCAGTGTACTTGCAGCCTGTCTAGGCAGTGTAATTGAACAAGTTGGCCCTTGATGGGTTGTGAATACAGTCGACATGCTGCATCACATTGAGTGTCTTTATGCAGCAACAGTGTAAATGTGCAAGGTCTTTTGGTGGTGGGTGGATCTTGTGAGTATCAGGAAACCGTCTATGCTTTACTTTTTTCTCGAAATGATCCAACATTTTATGACAACTCAAATTCCACATGACGGACAGTAACAACCAATACATCGCTGAAAAGAACTCTCGAAGATTAGTCGTTGGCGTCACAATAGCCGACCCGATCAGATATCGGGTACCGCAGCGATTCCAACTTAAAGTTTGAACGTCAATATCTTTGGAATGAATAATCGCACTGCAAATCGGACCACGGATTTGGAGGAATCAGCATGAAAGTTATCCAACCCCCGAAGCTTCGACCGCTGTCCCCCCAGACACTCACCCCCTCCATCTGCATTAGAATTTTTTTCTTCCTTCACAATGTTTTAACTGGCTTTTTATTTTTCTCAAAATTTACCATCTGGCATTTTCCACTTGCAATATATTCTTTGGGATCCCATTCCATGATTTTCAGAAACCAAAATGTAAACAAAGACCCCAGGCAAGGATTAGGACCATTTTGCTGTATTTCTACCTTTCCAGTTTCAGGTGGCAGTGAAATCGCCTATATTCTCATACTTCTATTTCAAATTAAACCTGCACAAGCCAAATGTTAGTTTCCTACCTATCTACATCAGTGAAGTGCCCCCAGGAATGAAAAAGCCCCCTTGGAACCTGCTGTGGCTACCCAGATGGTGCCAACACGACACAAGATCTGGGGATGGGTGCCGCACTGCCTGCAGCAAGAGCTCTTTACTGCCACCGTAACTTGTCCCATCCCTGGTCCCAAGTGGAATACATGCTTTGGATATTTGTTCATCTTTTGGATATTTGTTCATCTTTTCCAATCCCATGGATACCTATCCTGCAGTTAAATTTTACATGCACAATTCTGCACATCCATGACACAATCTTAAGTACCAAATAGGGAGAAAATTGGTGGCAGCCGAAGATGACGAAATGGCGTGTGAATTAACAAGTAAGGGAAAGTGGGAAGGTGCACATCATTGTCACCAGAAGCTTACCACTCTCTCAGAATGCCCTCTGCTGCTCAAAAACTATTGGTACCTAGTACAACTAACAAAAACACCTGGTCGGACACAATTTCACATTCTTCATGCGATATCAAAAGAAGTCACATAGCCTATTTTTGTTCTGAAATCGCTATGGACCCATTGCCCTCTCACTGTAGTAGATATTTTGACCTCAGATGGTTGATTAACATCATGCACAGGTGTGAAAATCTCATTTCTCAAACCCCCTGAAATAATATTGACAAAATACACGAGGGCACAGGAACATGTTGGCATTTGCATAACTCTCAGAAAATGCAATGTGCACACACATTTTAAACAAAATTCTAGACCATGAAGATTTTTGTTTATGGTTGTTTGTTCCGTAAATTTCACACGAATCAAATTTCAGGAGAGAAAATTTTAATGGAAAGGAAAGAAAACAGTATAAACTTCAGAAGCAATGAGATGAGGTTTGAACCAGGGGCAAAGCCCCTGGTTCAAACCCTGGGGCCTTTTCGTCAAAGACTCAAATGGAGATTCAAAGATTCAATGGGATGCATTGGAATATCAAAGATACAAGGCAGCTTTTGCTAACACCCACTGGAATTTTGGAAAATCACATACTGTAGCATCGTAAAGCTATCAAACTTAGAAGAACAGCACAGGAAGGTAAGGTAACAATTTTATGCAACAACAATTATTGTTTAGAGCCCAGGATGGTTAAGATGGTTTGTAGGTACCTACGTGTAAAGTTAAATAAAATGTGGTTTAACTAGGGTACACAATCTAATGCATGGGCTTACCAAGAGCTCTGACAAGGCAGAAGTCATCAAGGATATCGATAAGACGCATTCCAGAGACTTTCATGACAAATGGTTTGCCTTCCTCGACAAATCTTTCACATTCTGCCAAATGTGAACACTCTCGTAGAAAATGCAATGCACTTTTCATGCATTTTTGATCGAACAGGTAACCTGTGATAAATTATTGATACAAAAACAAGTCAGTAACCTGCAATACAGTTTAATGCAGTAATGATAGAGAGAGAGGGGGAGAGAGAAAGGGTGGAGAGAAGAGAGAGGGAGGAGAGAGATGAGAGAGGAGATAGAGAGGCAAGGAGCAGCCAATCTGTTTCTGAATTGTCTTCAACTGGTTGTAACAAGGCCAAGGTAACAGGATGGCATGTCCGATGTTTTCTGTTTCCAGCACACTTACAGAAAATAAAACTGTTGAACGAAAGGTCCCTTTCATTTGACCCCCTGGATTCGAAGCCCCCAGCCTGCTTCCAGTAAGCATGAAGGTGCTGTGAGTCAACCAGTAGGTACCTAGGCCTCTCGATAGAGTAAGGTGTCCAACATGTTTTTCTTCAGCCATTCCGGAAGGGAGATGAGGCCTATGGGATTTTCTCTACCTGGAACAAAAATGATTGCTTTTTGCCCACACTAGTATGCGATGCAGAAAAATAGTAAATTTTCTCCCGAGTTTAAAACAGCCGATGTTTGGCAATGGCAGGTTGGAGATGATTTTAAAAGAGAGCAGCCTGGGTACCCGTCTGGCATTGACCTTGCTCATCCTCAAATACTCAGTCAGAATTATTGTGTGAATTAGGTACCTCTTCTGTGTGACAGGCTGGTCTTCCCAGAAATTTCTTCCTCCGTGATGTGCCGATCACTCATCACCAGTGCCTACGGTCAATGTTCTCCTCAGAAGTGGCACTGTCAGGTCTTCCACAGCACGCCTCATCTTTCGTTGTTTTCCTTCCTATTTTGAAGGAACTCACCCATTGCCGAACCACACCATCGAAAGGGTGTGTCCCCACAAACTTCCTTCAGTTGTCGGTGAATTTCAGCCACCTTTTCCCCACGTGCAAACAAGAATTTTATCACTGCCCTCAGAAAATTCCATAGTTTGCAGCCAGTTCATCAAACAGGGGCAACAAATAGCTGTGCTAGAATATAACCATTGGACACACACTTGAAATTTCACACACACCAAGCTAAAATATGAAAGAACAAAACCTGAGTAAGGCTTAAACATTATTGGGAATGATTCACCCACAGAAAACAAACCGATGCTACTTATTGACTGCCCCAAGTAAATCAAGATCTCAGGCAGAACAAATTCAAATTCGATCAGTGATAACTAACCAAGGACCAATCTGGACACCTCAGAGGGCAAGTAATGATCCATGTTCTTGTTGAAGCAAAAAATCACATTGATCCGAGAGCAGTCAGGAAGCACAACAAACACTCTCAGCAAAGAAGCAGATGTCTGAAGTGATTATCCGCATCCTTGAAAATTAATCAGCCAGTAGGTACAAGGTTCGGCACAAAAATACTTTTCCCAGAATGGAAAAAATGGCAACAAAAACTGTTGCAATGCTGCAAAGGCCTACAAAAATGGACAAAACGGATCGGAACATTAGAAGAACAATTTTTTGTCACAAATACATGGAATATGCCTAAAAATTGGGCCCAGCTATGCCACCAATGATAATTTAAGCAGGTACGTACCTAACTAGTTGGAAAACTGACTCACTCAATTCACCATCAATAATTGTGTTGTGATACTTAACTCAATTCACCATCGAGTGTGTTGTGAGTTGTGATAAAAACGGCAACGGTCACATGGAGACTACATGACCTGCACAGACAAACAATGAATGATTGGTATCAGTGTGTGGGTTGCTCCTCGTTGCAGTAAAGTCCATGTTCATTGGTTGTAACAGCTTACAGATAAATTGCAAAAATGATAAGAGGAAATTTTTAGTTATTTCCTGATCCGATACAATAACAAACTTGCACTTCCATCTATCATGACCTCCGAGAGCGACCCAGGCTTAACCATTAGGTTAGCCCCGCTTCCCGGTGCATGATACTTCAGCCGTTTGTCCCAGCCACCACATGTTCCCCCGGATCGTCAGCGGAACAAAGCAGACCATGAAGTTCTCGAAATCAAATGCCGTTTATGTACAGATTTTTTGAATGAAAGAACTGACAGCAAAACGGATTACATTGCGAACAAGTGCGTCTCTGGTTTTATACTGACTTTCTTTGTAGAGAAAAAGTTATTGCAGGTATTGAAACAAGAAAACGGAGAAGAGAAGAAAGACAATAAAATACGACTCAAGAAAATGGGTCTGTGTTCTCGTGAGATTTTTGGTTCGTAAAAGCCATCTTAAGCATGTGACATCCGAAATTGAGAAACAAGTAAACCCAAAAATAACCAAATGAATTGTGCGAAACGTGGGAAACGAAATGAATGGTTTGACTCCGAAATAAAATGAAAATTGACTTGCAATGCATCCGAAACTCTTGAAACATTTCTCCTTATATTCAACTCCTCAAAACTCTTTGTTCAATGTCAATGCAGGTGCGAGTTGTTCCAACGATTTGAAAATTTTTTATTCAATGATAAATTACATTTTCAATCTGATCGCGTCGGCAGCTCCGTTTTTGTCTGTGTATTCGCTAACTAGGTGTGGTACGGTTGGTCATGGATAACGATCTCCGGCGAGGTCATTTTGTTGTCCAAGCATTTTTGGTTTTCCTATAACGGGGTCGTTTTGCTGGCCAAACGACTTGCGCTTTGTCATTTCACCTTCACTGCTATGGATTTGGCATTTTGTGAGTACGAACTAGGGGGCAGTTAATATTTTTAAAATGAATGTGTTACCATTCAAATAGGTATGAACTCACCATGTTCTTTATCCATGTGTTTCCATTACCTCTAAACATCGCCAGCAACAACCACACTTCACAGGGTTTGGTAGCTGCATGGCCAGTGCTGGACCAACTGTCCAAGTTCCACTGCCATGGTCACCGCGGGTGTGACTAAAACGCTGAACCTGCTTGTCTTGCTTGTCCTGCTGGAAACCTGCTTGTCCTGCTGGTAATGGTTAAATAGGTTAGGTTATTGTTAGATAAGGTTATCCTAACTTAAACTAAACTCACCTAACCCTGACCTGGCCATTACCAGCAGGACAAGCAAGATAAGCAGATTCAGCATTTTAGTCACTTCCGAGCACCGCCAACTGAGTGCTTTAAGACTGAAATGCAGTCTTTTGGCCATTGGCGCAGATCCTGGGGGGGACGGGGGGGGATATTTAAAAGTCGTGAATTGTCCCACCCAATATTTCAGTCATGAATTTTCTCCGTCGAAGATGGAAATTTGACTCGGTTGATATCCTGTCGCAGAAATGCTCCAAAAATCAGCTTCGTGATTCACTAAAATTTAAGAAAAAGTTCATAATTTACCAATATGTCATGTGTGGTCCACAATCACAAGCTACCACTGTCATGCCAATGTGCAATTGCCTCAACCACACTTTGTTTGTGGCCAGCCAAGGTGCTTTGGAGGAGCAGAGTTATATCAGCAGTTGGTTTTTCTTAGTGAAGGCAGGATTTGCGCCTAGAGGAGACCGCAGATCATTCACATTTGCATTCCTGGCGGCAACTGTCACCCCTCCATTTTTACGATCAAGCAAGCCTTGTGTTGATGTGCACGTCTGTGAATGGAAGTTTCATTCTGTCAACTGTTCTACCCATAGCGCACCAGCCTGACACGTAATCCTTCCACTGTCAACCTTGTTCTTTGTCTAGACATGGAAAATCACACCCTCGTAATTTTTTCCCCAAAGAAGAATACTGCACAATGAATCGACCAGGATGCATGCACTCACAGGGTAGTGAAACTCCTGATTGCACACGAATAAGAAAATTTTGTTTTAGTCAAGGACAGGAACTAACGAGAATTTTCCCTTCCAGAAAAATGTTTTTTTTTTTACAAAATCCTTGCAGAAAATCCACATTTTTTCATAAAAAATGGACCTGAAATTTCAAAATTTCTTCAACTTCTGGGGGACTCTGTCCGCCAGACCCCCTGCCAGGGGCTCTGCCCCTTGGAACCCTGCTGGGGCGCTGCCCCAGAGCCCGGACACTGCTGGGGGACTTCGTCACGCAGACCCCCTTTCTAAATGTAGTGTTTGAAATTTCCCGGGAAAATTCAACTTGGGAAAATTGGGAAAATTCCCGGGAAATTTCCCAAAATGAGGAATTTTCGACTCTGCTCTTTAGATTTTCCCATTTTGGGAAATTTCCCAGGCAATTTCTGTAGCGTTGAGTCGAAAATTGTAAATTGTTTGATTGCTTCTGCGTATCTATCATCGAACACTGCGCTTGGAAAAGTAACAGTACCGAATAATGGCAGGTGGATTTATCATGCTCCCACCATCTGCACCGTCCGTGAACCAATTGTGGACCGGCACATGCAACAAGTCAACAAAAAAGCAGCAGGTCACACCAATGTCTGTTCGAAAAGAAAAATTTCGAAAAAAGCGAAAAAATTTCGAAAAAAAAAAGAAAAAAATAAACATTAAATGACTTCTATTTTTATTTTGACTCCGCAACATGCTGGCGTCTTGATTTGATAATTATTGACTCGTCTAATGAGTTGAGTAATTGGATGACGCCAGCCTGCATTTCTGTGAATTCACGATGGCATCGGCATGGCAGGGCAGCTGTTGAAAAATTGTTCTTTTAGGCTGCATATACCATAACAGGAGTTGCAATGAACGGTTTTTAATGCAGTTCTTGCAACTGCATTAAACTATGCTGAAAACTGTGCTCCGATGGCGGTTAAATGTTTGCATGCACTTTTTAATCATATCATGCACAGGTAGGTACCAATTATTGTGAATACCTACCCAGGTATTTATATGTATATACATATGTATATGAAATATATGCATATGCGAGTATTATCAGTCACTGGCACCATTAATTATCAGTGGCTGCTATCACAGGCGAAGCCACTGTCATCCCTCCGACATCACCATCCCTCTGTCCTAACAGCAAAATATATTGGATTTGTTCTGTAAATTTCCCAACTTACGCAGGAAATATCCACATAATTTTTCCAGGAATATTTCCAATTTTCCTGGAAATTTCCCAATTTTCCAGGAAAAATTGGGAATATTCCCGGGAAAATTGGGAAAATACCGAATTTTCCCGGGAAAATTGGGAAAATTCCTGGGAAAATTGGTTAATTTCCCGGGAAAATTGGGAAATTTCCCAGACTTCGAACACTATCTAAATGTATTCCCACGCCGTCCCCCCAATGTTCAACCCAGATCTGCACCCTTGCTTTTGGCGTACACAAAAAGACCGCATTTCAGTCTTAAAGCACTCAGTTGGCGGTGCTCATGGCAGTGGAACTTGGGATAGTTGGTCCAGCACTGGTGATGCAGCTACCAAACCATTGATATTGTGTACGCCAAAAGACTGCGTTTCAGTCTTAAAGCACTCAGTTGGCGGTGCTCATGGCAGTGGAACTTGGACAGTTGGTCCAGCACTGGTCATGCAGCTACCAAACCCTGTGGGTAGTGTGATGTTGTTGCTGGCGATGTTTAGAGGGAATGGAAACACATTCATCTTTAAAGAACCAAGTGCAAAGGTTATCTGCACAAAAGTAAGTAGTCCGTCCTGCCTGCCGAAACGCTGGAGCGTCTCACCCGGAAGCCTCATTCAACTCTAGCTGGGTGAGGGTGATTGACGAGTGCCCCAGTGAGGCAAGGTTGGTTCAACATCTTTGTTTGACTGCTTACAGCAGACGACATAAAGTCGTTGTGTCTTTATTGGTGTTCATTTCCTTCCCCAAAAGATGGCAGGAGGAAAATTGATGCAAAAAAGTGGAGGGGCGTCTCTGGTTGAAACTTGTGCAGATGCTTTTCTGGTGGCGCATTCAATCATCTCGACACAAATTCGAAATGAATCAATTTTTTGCAAGATCGTAGAAGTACCAAACTGCAACAAGTTGAGCAGCCAAAATATGCCAGTTGACCAGATTACGATCTTTTCGATAATGAAGTGGCGAACTGTGACCGAAGGTCACAGGATGCTCACAACGTCAACTCAAAATTTGCAATTGCTGCAAAAGTCGCAATTTTTGTGAAAGTCGCAATGCTTGAGGTGGTTCAACCAATATCACCAACGACCAGAATGCCAAAAGCCGCCCCAACCATCCGTAACCCTGTAGTTGTGTTCCTGGAAAGTAGAGTCCTGCACGGGTAGAGTTTTCAATACCCATACCCAACCCGTAACCGTGAAGGTGATACCCGTACCCACCCATACCCACAATTTTTTGGATTTTTTTTACCCGTACCCACCCGTACCCGTGACCGCGATACCCAAACCCAACCCATACCCATGAGAAAAATACCCGTACCCACCCATACCCGTGAAAATTTCATACCCGTACCCAACCCATACCCATGAGACCTAGACGCTGATTCTTACGTGCATCACCAGTGGGTACCTAAAGATGTCGCAGAACAATGAACTGGACACGCTCGGAATTTGGGTTTCGGCATGACATCCCGAATTCCGGAATTTCGGAAAAATGCCAACACTGCCTTCCGGAATAAATCTCTCAAAACGCAAATGATTTGCATCAACAACATTTTGGGTTCTCAGCACTTTTCAGATCGCAAAACTCCACTTCCAGATCAATAAAGAACACGGACCAAATCCCGAAATTGGAAGAATTCCTTTTCCGAGATCCGCCATTTCTTTGAAAAGACATAAGAGAAAAGAGAAAACACGTCGAACACGTGGCGAACTGGCAATAAAATCGCAATTCGCACTCTGTCTGACAGAAAAGCCACAACATGTGCCAATTGAACGAAACTTCATGAAACGAAAACGAGACAGCACTGCAGCCGCATCCCTCACAAAGAAACCGATGCACCAATTCCAGAATGCAGGTGCCAGCTCGAAGCCTCATAAAATTCGTCGGGAAGCGGCAGTGTCACGCGTCGGATTTTTGCCGACAGTCGAAACATTCGAAACCGAAGTCCGACCGAACTTCGAACGAAAGCGCTCAACTCGCGAGGTGCCTTTTTTTGACAAAAGTTTGATGCCCAACATTTCTGCAACGTCACACGGCTTGTTGATCTCGCAGAAATTTTTCCAATGCATTACTGCGGGCCGTCGGCCGAGACTCGTGAACAAAGTCGCCAAAAAAAGACTTTCATATCTCTGCGCAGCTTTATCTCCATTTTATTGCAGACTGTGGGCGGAGCTCTGACAATTCCGTAAATTGAACCAATGAAAATGACGATGAGGTTTGTTTGTGATGCGCGGTTATGAAATCAGGCGGAAAAATGGGGGTGGGAATTGTGTTGCGTGAGCCAACGGCCGTTCCGCTCGGATCGGGCAAAGTTCACAAAATAAAGGGACATTTTCATTAACAGGCGAAGACTGTCCTCACCAGTTTCTGCCGCTGATGGTCCCGAAGAGCAGTTTTGAAAACAAGACAAGACAAGACGTAAGGTATGATGCCTTCTTTTCGGCAAAAACCCACAACCTAAAATTTACTTTCGACTAAAAAGACAAAACAATTGAAGAAAAACATCTTTCACTCACTCACAAAACCCCAGCGCAACACAAAATTACATACCTACATTATAGAAATACCTAACCACTATCTAGCCCAACTCAAACTTGAACCACACAGCAAAACATCAAAAGATGCGAACGAGACTGCTCCTTCACAAACATGTTCAAAGCTCCTCTTGCCCTGAAATCTGAGATAAGTTTAAGTCAGGCCTACCTACCTAGGTACCTAAAGACAAAAATTAATGAAAGCGAAACAGAAAAACTTAGCTTTGAATTTTGGCTAAATCCTTCATCATTTGCTCAGTGTCAGATCAATCATCTCCCGGGCTAGGCATCGTCATTACACATCCTTCGTCATCCATTCAGTGTCATCACCCGGGCTCGTCAGACATCCCTCACCACAGTTGTTCGTCCAACTGTTCACCTTCACATTCGTCATTTATCTACACCTCCTTCGTCCTTCATTCCGTGTCATCTCCTGAGTTCATCAGAGATCCCTTACCACAGTTCATCCAACTGCTCACCTTGACATTCGTTTATTATCTAAAACAGGAGAAAAAAGAAAGAGAAAAAAGGATGAAGGAAGGAAGCAAAGCAACTTCAAAAGAGGCAGCTTTTTAAAAAGAATAAAAAGAAAAGAAATAAAGATGACATAAAGAAATACAAGAAAGAAATAAGAGATACAAGAAAGAAATAAGAGATGCAAGAAAGTGAATTAAATGAAATAGAGATGAGAACTTCCCCTTTCCAGTGCACAACAACGGGGGAATGGTTCGCCTTGTGTCAGTCACGCGGCGTGAGCGCTGTCCGGCATAAGCTCGGTTAACTAGCGCAGGGAGTCACGGAAGCACCAGCGGCGTTCGCCAGCAGTACGCACACTCCCTCTTCCCAGCTGCGTGAAAACGGTTTTGCACTGACCACGCAGTGGGGGGCCGCCAACATGGGCCGCCGTCTCCGGGCAGGTTCCCGGCTTAGGTCTGGGCGTGGGTCCCCGACCCTTTCCCAAACCTCATGTTTATCAACCCCGTGGCAATGCACCAGATCGGATCCGAAAAAATAGATAAAGAAAAACAAAAAATCTCCAACCACCCTCACTCCTAGGCAGCAGAAACCTTTCCCTTCCACTTCACAAGATATTGCTTCGCATGTTCCACCCACTGGTCTGATTCCTTCTCCCTCCCTATTCCCAGTCGCTCACGAACAAGTGCCCATTCCTGCTCTTTGTGAACGCCCCTGTCCACATCCATCCACCCAGAAAAACGTCTCTCTTCAATCATTGACCTGCACCACAGGAATATGTGGCACAAGTCTTCCGACTCTGCCCCACAGAGCCTGCATTCCTCCTTCCCATCCACCCAACGCAACCGTCTCGCAGTTTCTAGAGCACCCACCCTGGCCCGAAACAACAAGTCGCTGCCAAAAGAACCATCATATATTCCATCCCAACGCATTTGATCCTTTGCAGAATACCCAGTCAGTGAGCTTTTCTGTGACACTTCCCTTCTCCACCGATGCCACTGCTCCTGTTCAATCTCTCTCCTCTCTCTGCGTACACAATCTTTCTCGGATTCCAGATCCATGTACCTGCCCCACCCTAATGTACCCTTCCACCTTTCAATTTGACGAATCCGTTTTTGCCATGATGTTCCACTACTCATTGCCTGCACATACATGAAAACCTTCTTCGCAAACCGGTCCCGATCCATGTATTGCAGCCTTGCCAAGTATCCAATCTTAGCTCTAGCTTCTCTCACCTCAAAACTTGCACATGCCCACTCTCCATCCAACCCAGCTTGAGCTACCAGCCTATTTCCCCCCATGGCCCTCAAACCAACATCTCTCTGAACACTGTTCAAAAGGCCTTCAACCCCCGCTCCCAAACATAAGACCTCCTGACCATATGTCAGAGCTGGCACCACAGCACCTTTCCACATCCATCTCATCATTTCTGGACGACACAATGCCCACTTACCCAAACGGAAAATGTTGCGACATTTCGCAAAAAAAAAAAAGGCGCCTTCGATCGAACGAAACTATGAACGAACGAAAGTTGAATCGAAATTGACTTCTCTCCACAAAAATGTTGCGCTCGAAGCGTTTTTTTTTTTTTTTT
>JASGXE010008559.1:0-16344 GCA_030068105.1 Sinentomon sp. SZTP_YWyxl
AGAACACGCGTCGAAATGTGTCTTGATATGGTTCTGGTGTTCAAATTCAATTATTTTAGCATTTTGGGAAAGGTGAAAGCTTCCTCGACAACTCTTCCGCAAGTCAAAACCACGTTGCAACGAAAAAAATCGCAAATCCTTAAAAATGTGTGGCAGAAACTTTTGCAAAAATTGAAAAATTTTCGCAGGCGCCAGGGATCGAACCCGGGCCCTTTCGCATCTGAGGCGAGAACTCTACCACTGAACCAACGAAGCATCTAGAAATTGCTCCCTCAGAACTGTCCTTTTGAGAAACAACGCCAACACCGACGTGAGCATTTTGAACTGCGCTTGCATTCCAGACTGCGGGGAATTGACTGCGGAGAATTGGGAACTTGCCTTTTTTTGGACTTTGAAGGACGTTTTTTTGAGTGTTTTGATGTCATTTTTGCGACGTAAAGGTCCTATGTGATCCTTTTGTGTTCATTTGAAACATTCCGCACTCAAATCTGTTCGCGAGATTTCAAGAACGAACAATTTTCTCTGCGCCTTCCCATTCCTCCCAATGCATTTCTTCGCAGTTTCCCGTCGGGTCTTGTGACGTCACAAAACCAGCGCAACGGCCTTGTTCTCTCGGAGGCTACGGTCATGCACAAAAGGTTATTCTCTTCCCGTCCCCCTGCGCATTTGCATCCGCCCTCTGTGTGAAGACATTTCCTGCAGCCTTGCTGCAGGAGTGCCGCTGCAGAAAAGTGAGCAAAGAAAATTCCAGATGGCACCGCCAGCTCAGGACCTTTTCATGGTACTTGCAGAGAGCCTCCAACATTCCGATCCGATTTTTGTTGTTGGTTGATTTGGTGGTGCAGATGGTGAGGTGAAGTGAGCAGAAAGAAGGAGGAGACGCCAGACATTGTGCAAAAGATTGAATTCACGAGAAAGAATTTTTGTTTGATTGAATGGCTTATACCCATGAATTGCATTGTGGCGATGCAGATGAGGGAGCAAAAAACCCAACGGTGGGGCCCAGTTCCCATCCGGCAAGCGGTTCAAGGACAGCAGCATCAGAGCACAGGTGCCGCAAGGGTGCTGAACAGCCTGGGAAAAGTCACGGTGCGTGGGTTCCACCCCATCCCATTATTTTTGGCGCGTGCAATGCTCGCAGTGACGGGTGAAAGCAATACCTGCGTTGATTTTTCTTTCATGCTCGATGCTCTTGGTGTGTGTGTCGTCTCCGTTCACGTTGGAAACCAAGTTCGATTTTCGATCAGTCATGATTGACACAAAAACCTTGTCAAGTCAGTTCTGTTTGCCAGGTGGCTTGTTTTCGAAACCTACCGAAATCGCAGGTGCACTGACGTCATTTTTTCATTGTAGACGCTCTTCAAGCAAATTTGATCAAAGGCAGAATCGAAAGCGAATTTTGGCAGCTGCATCGGTGGTCTAGTGGTCAAGGCATTGGACTGCTAATCCGACGCATGGGATTCGATGCCAGTTGGCGTCAGATTTTTTTTTCAGATTTTTGCGGCTAGGGGACTTTTTGCATTTTTGTTGCTGGGGGGACACCAGGCGATGGTCGAAAACCCAGAGTGGGTCCAGGTGGGGTAGGAAAGGTTAGGTCAGGTTGAAATAGCTTTAAAATTTTTCGTTAGTAGTATTTAAATGAGGTTTTTTGTTGCGATGACGTCAGTGCAACCTGCGATTTCGGTAGGTTTCGAAAATACGCTGCCAGGTGCCTTTGCCTTCACCGGTCGCGCACACCCAATGCGCCCGCCTCGCGGTGTCGGGCGTGCGTGCCCTTCAATGGATTCGTGCATTCATGCAGGTCACATGTTCGATTATTTGGTTGGCTTGGGACTTTTCTGGGGCCCCAATGGGTTTGGGGACGCGGACGCGGCTCGCGTCCACTTGGTGTCAGGGGGCAGGATTAAGGATTTACACTAGATACAATGGACATCCCTGGGGGGAAATTCATACACTACCAATATATTTTCGCATGTGGAGTGGGAGAGATGATGTCCTCGTTTTTTTTTGTCATCAAATGTGTGTTTGTTCCTGTCCATTGTCTGCTCTGGAACGCCAAAATTTCTTCAAATTGGACCCTGAAATTTCACAATTTCTTCAGCTTCTGGGGGGCTCCGCCCCCCAGACCCCCCACCAGGGGCTCTGCCCCTTGGAACCCCGCTGGGGCTCCGCCCCAGACCCCGATTGCTGGGGGGCTCCGCCCCCCAGACCCCCCGAGTGGGCTGCGCCCACTTCATGTGCCCTTTTTTCGGGAATGCGCACCGGCCCCTTTTTCGGTACGCTTTAAACACTGGTCAAAATAAGATGTTAAACTAACCTCGCCTCACTGCGGCACTCATCAGTCACCCTCACCTTGCTAGAGTTGGAGGAGGCTTCCGGGTGAGACGCTCCAGCGTTTCGGCAGGTCGGACGGACGACTTACATTTTGTGCAGATAACCCTTGCACCTGGTTCTTTTTTGATAGATGTATTACATCTATCAATCTTAAATTTTTTATAGATGTAATACATCTATATCAACAAAGAACCAGGTGCAAGGGTTATCTGCACAAAATGTAAGTCGTCCGTCCGACCTGCCGAAACGCTGGAGCGTCTCACCCGGAAGCCTCCTCCAACTCTCGCTGGGTGAGGGTGACTGATGAGTGCCCCAGTGAGGCGAGGTTAGCTTAACATCTTATTTTGACCACTTACAGCAGACGACGTAAAGTTGTCTATCTTTTTGACATTTCAGGAGATGTTCCTCATGGCAACACAAATCCAAATATTCGTAAAGTTGTCTATCTTTTTGACATTTCAGGAGATGTTCCTCATGGCAACACAAATCCAAATATTAGAGTCAAAAAATTGGTCCGACTACCCATTTTGATTTTATGGGCCCCAAACCCCCTAAAAATGGCCCCATTTCAGGGAACAGGGGCGAATTTTCAAAGTCGACACAAAAGCAACCAATGTTGCAGAACGGGTGTGACTAAAACGCTGAACCATGCTTGTCCTGCTTGTCTTGCTTGTCCTGCTGGAAATCTGCTTGTCCTGCTGGTAATGGTTAAATAGGTTAGTTTATTGTTAGATTAGGTTACCTTAACCTAAACTAACCTCACCTAACCCTAACCTAACCCTTTCCTGGCCATTGCCAGCAGGACAAGCACGACAAGCAGGACAAGCAGGTTCAGCGTTTTAGTCACTTCCTTGCAGAACAAATTGCTCACAGCGACAATAGCAAAAATAAAGACGCACAAATTGACCTCCAAAATCCGCAAAAGTGGCCCATACAGTCGTGGGAATAATGGCGAATTTTTAAAATCAACGTGGAGCAACCAAATTTTCAGGACTGATATTCCTTGTCACGATTGGAATGAAAGATGAAGACGCAGGAAATGCTCTGCGACCCCCCGTTTTGGTTTTATGGACCCTTAAAACCCCCAATAATAGATTAATTCTTTCGAGAAAAGAGGGCATTTTTGGGTAAAACTCATTTCAAATCGGGTAATCTGGAATTGTTTGCAGCAGGTTGTCATGAAAAACGATGCAAGAGAAATGAATTGAAAACGAAACATGAAAACCAAACACAGTGGCGATTGGTGACAACGAATTCTCCCGAAGCACTGTCGTCTGGTCGGCTGCAGGAGCGCGAATTCGAAAAAGAAATCTCTCCTGCAGTTGAGTTGAGTGTAGTCGTCAATCGGTCTTTGTGCGATTTTTTGGCCTTCTGAGGGATTGAAAAGGGATTTTATATTTTGAGGGAACCGAAGTGACTTTGCAAGAAAAACTGAAAAAGAGTGTCCCGAACTCGGAACCCCTCGCACTATCCAGTGGAATACCACAAGGGTCAGTTTGTGGACCACTTCTTTTTCTCATTTACATAAACGACATGACAGGGAATGTTCGCTCTAAAGTTAGGCTCTTTGCTGACGATGTGGTTATTTACCACATCATCGATTCACCCGATGATTCCGAAATCTTACAGTCTGACATTGACAACATTTACATGTGGTGTGTTGAAAATAGCATGGAGATTAATGTTGCCAAGACCTCTGTCATGTCCTTCAGTTGCACTCCTGCTCTGTGCTCAGACTACCTAGTCGACGGTAAAGCTCTGTCAAGGCCATCATCAATCAAATACCTCGGTATCCTTTTCACATCAAAACTTAGTTGGAGTGAGCATATCTCTCAAATAGTCAAACGTGCCTCCAAGCAACTGAAATTTCTCATCAGACATTATTTCTATGCATCCAGAAAGGTTAAATCAATTTTGTATTTCTCTACTGTGAGCTCAATCCTGGAATACTCCACAACAACTTGGGAGCCTTATCAACAATGTCATATTGAATCAATTGAAGCCGTTCAACGAAGAGCTGTGAGATTTGTAACAGGAAATTTCACCTTCCAATCTAGTGTTACACTGCTTCGGGAGGAGCTTGGTTGGGACACCCTTGAAGTGAGAAGGCAGCTGCATGGCATCACAGCTTTCAGGAAATGTATCCTCGGTGAGGGTGGGTGGGGGGATTGCACCTTATCTCTCTCCCCAAACAACAATTCAACAAGGGCAGGGACCTGCGTTTCCTTCACCCCCCCTGTTTTATGTAAAAACGTGGATAGGTTTTCCTTCATAAACCGATACCTTTTCTTGTGGAACAAGCTCTTTATCTCCTCTGAAATGGTCCATTTACCTGAGGCAAAATTTCGGTCAATCATTAAGCCTAAACTGATTAAGCCTAAACTCTGAAGCAATGGACGACCTGGCCGGGGTCCGGGGTTCGGTTCATATACACTATTCAGGTTGTGCTCCTACCTAGGCAAAACCCACATTCAGTGGTAGAGCTGATGGAAGTGGGCTGGAAGGATCTACTTACCGCTTCGGCGCGAGAACTTCTGGCTCATTTCCTGATGCTCTGCCAGCTGATGCCTGCCGGGCTGCATCCCCATGCATTGAAGATTCTTGGGGATGGCATTGCCACTCCAAATAAGCTGAACTTGTCAGTTTGAAGGTACCATACCACATCTCTCATCTTGTAGAGATTCTTAGGCCTATCCTAGGTGATCACATTGTTTTCACAGATAGGTAGGTTCTTCTTAGGTTAGGGTATGACCCCCCTACATTTTCCAATAAATGTTTGGCTCGTATTTGTACGACCTTACAAATGTTTAATTTTCTTTTCTTCTTCTTTTTCTCATATATGTCTAAATTGGAAATTGCACTTGCACACGCAAAACTGTTCAATTTTTCATTGTGCTGTTTTTGATGATACGACACCGGAATTGACTCAACATTTCCAATGTGATGATTCTCAATCCAACGACCTGTCATCTTGACGAATTGGAAACGATGAAACATTGAACATGGGTATGTGATGCTATTTTTTTTTGCAAATGCCTCCTGAGATGCTAACAACATTGCATCCCTATTCCCTGATGATGCTGTGTTGTTGGATTTTTCTTTTTCATTGCGCTCCGACTCACTCACTATTGGGTCTTTTGTTTTCCTGGCCTCCTTCGTGGCCTCATCGCGTCGGCGATGAGGGGTCGCGCCACTTTTTGCTGCTGGCTGCTGACCCCGCAGTTAAAAAAAGAACTCCTCGCTCCCACAACCACAATAATATCACTTCATGTGAAGATGTTTTCGTGCAGGTAGGTACCTACCTATTTCGCAAATTTCCATCGAATCCAGACTGGAGACGTACCTATAATATGCGGTCTGTGCGACGAGTCGGTGACCTCAGACCAGTGAGACCGTCAGGCTCAGGCTTGGTGCGGCTGCGATGCGGACTCGCTGTTTGTTTATTGTTGTACCGACTGTTTGTAATAGGCCACTGGCCAAGGACAGCAGAAAAAACTGATCGAAGTTCGACCACAAACTCGTGTAAAAACACAAAAATAAAGACCTTCGAGGAGGTCATTCCTTCATTCCTCTTCCAGCCGCCGACGAAATCGGGCGCGAAAATTTGCTCTCGCTGCGCGCTCGCGCTCTCTTTGCTGCCGAGCAAGCAGTTTCAAAAAGTCAAAAATGCGGCCGGTGCCAAGTTTTCTGTCATTGCTCTTCTTTCTTTTTTCTGTTGTTTTTTCCGCATGGGTCGATCCTTGTTATGGTGTTTCGCTCAACAGGGAGGAGTTTTTCGAAAATGTCAACATCAAGCGTGATGGTCTCCACTTTGGAAAAGGCTCAAATTTAAAAAAATGTTGCTTTCGGCCTCTTCTTTCCATTCGTGCGCCCTCCACATCTGTGCCAATTCGGCTGGCTGTCTGTTTGAGCATTTTGCTTATTTGTTGTGGTGACGTGGAGTTGAACCCTGGTCCGTCTACCCCATCCCCCTCCCCCTCGCCACGGTCAAAAATCCCAACGCGCTCAGCAGTTTCTAAAACGTCAAAATGCAAAGCCAATCCTACAACGGGCTGGATTCAGTGCGACAAATGTTCAGATTGGGTTTCTTTTGCTGCATCAGGGCTTTCTTGTTCCATTTCAGATGCAGATAAGTTGCATTTTGTTTGCAGGGTTTGCACGCTAACTGATGCAATAAAATTATTACAGGCCAAAATCGACAAATTGGAAACAGCGCTAGCACAAGTGAATGTTAAGGCTCCAGACACTTCTGCATCTCGCTCTTGCACTCCTCTCCGGGACTGTCCCAGCTCCAGTGTTCGTCCTGATGATAGATGGAGCAATAATCCTGGTTCACCTGAGTGTTTGGGAACGTCCTCTAAAACGAGTGATGAGGCACCGCAACAGCGGGGGCCCGCCATGTCTTCCCCGCAAAATGGTGATGTGGTTATTTCCATCGGTAATTCTAACTTGAGGCGTTTATATCCATCTTTGGCATCAGTAACTAGCAATTGTCCGCGTTTTACCAGGTGGCGGGGTGGTCTGGACATTCCTGGTGCATTTTTGCTCCAGGGTTGTCTGAACAGCCTCTCTGGTAGGCGACGGGCTTTAATTAATCTGGTGATTGGGGGAGGTTGACGTTCAACATGGTTCCATTGGAGATTCATTCATGGCATACACCCGTCTTATTGCTGATATCAATGCAACAATGGGCATGGGATTTCCATGTATGTCTGCTTCAATTAATATCTGCTCAGTTCCCCCCAGACCAGGAAATCGGGAGCTGAACAGAAGAATTGCAAAACTGAATGAGGCTCTTCAGAATTACTGTCGGAATCTTGTAAATGTCAATTTCCTTGATCTCAGGACTGCACAAGCTTCTGGCATCTCCAGGGATGGATTGCACTATTCCCAACAGGGCGCAGCGAGGGTAGCTGCTGGGTTGGTACAATCCATCAACTCTTTTTTAGCATAACCGCCAAGCAGGGGGTTACTCAGCAACAACATTCATCTGCCATCTCTCTCAGCATAAATAACTCTGGGGGTCCCACTCTGAAGTTCAGACTGGCTGTTTTGTTACTTAACTCCCGTAGCTTGCTGCCCAAACGACTGGCTCTCAGCCCAGTTTTTGACTCAATGAATTTAGACTGCATAGCTGTTACAGAAACATGGCTTGATGATTCCTGTACAGAAGCTGACATATTACCAAGCCGATTTGCCATTTTCCGCAGGGACCGTGACCGGTCTGGTGGGGGTATCCTTCTAGGTATAGTTCATCATTTGAGGCCAAAACTTGTCTATGTGAGTAACGTTTTTGAGTTAATTATGGTTGCTTTGGAATCTTCTTTTCCAGCAGCTTTTCTTATTTTGTTATATCGGCCACCCAGTCAGGCCTTGGCTTCCTTCAACGAAATTTGTACTGAGTGTTTAAATGTCATTCTGCCATTAGTCCGTGGGCAGATTGGTGGAAATAGTCCAGTGTTTTTGTTTGGAGATTTTAATATAAATGTTTTTGGGGCTGAATCTGAGACTTACCCTGAGGGCTTACAGAGACTAGTGGATGGATTATCCTTGCAACAATCAGTAAACTTTGTCACCCGTCCAGCAGGACCTCTTCCATCACATAGTGGGTCAACAATTGATCTGGTCTTTCATTGTCCTAAATCTGAGCTCCTTAATATCCGACCATTGGCAAGCCTCAGTGATCATTTGATGATCTTTGCTGACTTCATGGTTTGCTGTGCGACTCCTCCACCTTTACCATCAAACATTGTATGTCGCAGAGCTGGCCACAATTTTAATGGCTATGATAAAGCTGCTGTCGATAGATTTCTCAACTTTGCTCTTCTTGATTTTGGGGTTGCTGGTTGCAGCCTTGATGAGCTGTGGGCTGAATTTAAATCATTGTGCAGTTTTGTCATTAGTGAGTTTGTTCCAAGGATTAGGGTCATCAAAGAAAATGGTTTTTCATTTCCTGTGTGGTTCTCACACACCCTCAGATCAAAATATCTTCATCTCCAAAAAACATTTCAAAACTGTCTGGTTGATTCAAACCTCCTCCCGCAATATTCCTTAGCTTTGAAGGACTACCAACGTGATCTCATATCAGCAGAAAGAAAATTTGTAAGGGGTTTGGCTGTGAATGATGTGATCACAACCAAGCAGTTTTGGAGGTTTCACCATGCCAAGACTGCATCGGCTGCTCGACCCTCTGATTCATGTGATGGGGGTACAAACAATACCCCATCCATTTTTGCAGAGAGGGTTTGTGAGCACATGAATGTTGCTGCCAATCCGCCGTCAATCTCAGCAGGCTATCAGAATCCTGAAAGGTTTTTGAGGGATGCTGATGTGATTACAGAAAAGTCCTTGCTTGATGCTTTGAAATCATGCAAGAACTCCACTTTTGATGTTATTGACCTCATCCCTTTGATGCTACTGAAGAACCATGGTGCCATTTTTATGAAATACTTGATGGTTCTTTTTTCTGTGTCATTGGCTACAAATAATATCCCTTCTGACTGGAAGTTGAGCATTGTTAAGCCTCTTCCAAAAGGTGGCTTAACCCTCTCAGTTCAGAGTTTTAGGCCAATTAGCTTAATAAGTTCTTCTGCGAAGTTGATGGAAAAAATTGTTGCTGGATACCTTTACCGTCTGCTCGAGAGTCGAAAATTCTTTTTCCATGGTCAGCATGGGTTTAGGTCTGAACACTCCTGTGAAACCCAGCTCACCGGTTTTATCCATGAAATTTCTGTTGCTTTAGGAAAGTCCACACAAGTCGATGCGATTTTTATAGATCTTGTAAAAGCTTTTGATAGGGTGTCCATTCCCATTCTTTGCAAGAAACTTGCATCTTTGAACATTCCTGAAAATCTTTTTTTTGTGGATTTCCAATTTCAACCACTGACAGGCATTTTAGGTGCTTGTCAATGACAGTTTATTAAGATTCCTTTCCCGTTCCAGTGGCATTCCACAGGGCTCGGTGTGTGGGCCTCTGCTTTTTCTATATACATAAATGATTTGACGTGCTCAGTCACATCGGATCAGACTCTTTGCAGACGACATCGTTGTGTATCGCATTGTGTCCACCAATGATGACTCTGCACTTCTGCAGCGGGATCTTGACTTTATTGCTGACTGGTGCATTGAAAACTGCATGGAATAAACGCCTCAAAGACTTCTGTTATGTCATTTTCCACTTCTGTATCCACCAATCATTAATGATTATACGGTTGGGCTCACTGCTCTTTCCAGGCCTCAGGCTCTTAAATATTTGGGTCTACTGTTTAACAGTCAACTAAATTGGGCACCACACATCCATAATTTGGTGAAGAGAGCTTCAAATCACTTGAAATTTCTCATTAGGAATTATGGTTATGCATCTAAACGTGTGAAAACCATCTTGTATTTCTCAACTGTTAGGTCCATTTTGGAATATTCCACAACTTCCTGGGCTCCATTTCAGAGGTTGCCACATTGATGCACTTGAGGCTGTGCAGAGGCGAGCTGCAAGATTTGTCTCGGGCAATTTTTCGTTTGATGTGAGTGTCACCTCCCTCATCAATGATCTTGGTTGGGAAACACTAGAACTCCAAAGAGTTTTGCATGGTCTCTCTTCTTTCAGGAAATGCATAAACAGATGTGGGGGTTTGGGGTGATGGACCTTGGAGCTTCAAAACAAATACACTTCCTACAAGGGCAGGCGGTTTTTTATCATTTGTCCCTCCTATAGTTTCGAAAAATGAGATCGGCATGCATTTTTCATGCAAATCTCATTGTGTGGAACAGATTGCATCTCCTCCCAGAAGTTTTAAATATCTCAGAGAAGCAATTCATTCAGATAGTTCACTCCAGGCTAGATTCCTTGGTTAATGATTAGGCCCAATCACAAAACCTTGGTAGGTAGGTAGTCCGTTTTTGCCATTTTTCTAATTTGCTTCCCCCACTTTCTTTCTTTTACCAACACATTTCAAGGGAATTTCTGTTTGCGAATTTTTATGCACAACCCACACATTTTGTTGGGATCACTTTGTGCCACGTTCATTCTGAATTTTTTAATGTGGATATGGCATGATTCTTCGGCTGATATTTTTCAATGACCGGAAAATGACAAGGTTTGACACCATTCTTGTTTTCATTGTGTTTGTTGTTGTTTTTTGTCCTGTTATTTGATTTTTTTTTTTTTTTTAACTGGCCGGCATTTTAAAATAACAAATTTGCCCTTTTTGCCTCACCCTTGGGAAAAATTTGGACCATATTGCCCCATGGCAATTTTTTACCGCATCATTGGATGCTACCTACCTCCGCCTTATGTGGGCTTTTGACGCGCCTTCCATGTTGGCAAGTTGCCATCCATTGCTCAAAATTGTCCCTGTTTTAAAATTGTTGTGACGTGGTGCCTGGTGCACTGAACGTTTGCGCGTCAATCCATTGGCGTTGGGTTTTATTTCTAAAATGACACGGGACTTTGTCTCATGATTTCGTTGGCGGGGAACCAGCGGTGGTTCCAGTAATTTAAAGAGGTCTTTCGATGCGGAGGCCTTTTGAGGACTAGAGGACAAAGACGGGCTCGACTAAAACACTTAACAAAATCGCTTAACGCTTAACACTTAACGCTTAACAAAACGACTAAAACACTTAACACGCACTTAACACTTAACAAATCAGGGATGTCCAACTTTTTTCCGAATTTTTTGTTCTTTCGCAGATATGCTTAACACTTAACGCTTGACAAAACGACTAAAACACTTAACACGCACTTAACGCTCAACAAATCACTGATGCCCGACTTTTTTCCAAGTTTTTTTCTTCTTTAGCAGGACGCTTGACGCTTAACACTTAACGCTTAACAAAACGACTAAAACACTTAACGCTTAACACATAACGCTTAACAATAATCACTGATGCCCGACTTTTTTCCACGTTTTTTCTTTTTTGGCAGACGGTTGACGCTTAACACTGGACGACATCACTTAACGCAATCACTTAATATCACTTAACATGCACTTAACGTTACTTAACATCACTTAACATCGCACTTCACGCACTTAACATCACTTAACATCGCACGTAACGCTACTTAACATCACTTAACATCGCACTTAACGCACTTACCATCACTTAACATCACTTAACGCAACTTAACATGTACTTAACGCAACTTAACATGCACTTAACGCCACTTAACATCACTTAACATGCACTTAACGCTACTTAACATCACTTAACATCGCACTTAACGCTACTTAACATCGCACTTAACGCTACTTAACATCACTTAACATCGCACTTAACGCACTTAACATCACTTAACGCAACTTAACATGCACTTAACGCTACTTAACATGCACTTAACGCTACTTAACATCACTTAACATGCACTTAACGCTACTTAACATCACTTAACATCGCACTTAACGCTACTTAACATCACTTAACCTTTATCTCGTCTATGATGCCATATGGCATCACGAAAACAATACCGAATCTCGTCTCTGCATTGTGTTAAAAAATGTCTTTTTTTTTTTTGGAATGACCCCACTTTGCCATCTTGTCGAAAACGCCACCAGATTGTATTGCTAAGTGTCAACTGTAACCCTGTCAAATTGACATGCGAACAGCAGGCTTATCTGGGGTGAATTTTGGGGTTTTTTGCTCGCCTGCTGCTCCGAAATGGTGGGTCCTGTCTATGATGCCATTTGGCATCATAAAGGATCGATATTTGGGCGGGAAAAAGTGTCCTAGGCCAAATTTAACCTGGGGGGGGGGTATGTCACTCCAAGCCCTGCCGGGCGGCTGGAGATATCGAAAAAATAGGCCGGATTACACCCTTTGGGTGGAATCCGGCCGGATTCCACCCAAAGGGTGTAATCCGGCCTATTTTTTCGATATCTCCAGCCGGTTTCTCAAAAAATGGCACTTTAGCAATCCCTACCCGAGATACAGGGACCATGCCAAATGGCGGGAAAAGTTCAAAGTCAAAAACAGAGGGCATGCCGACGACGGAAACAATAATAATATCAATCCATAAATGTGCATTTATCTCAAAAACTTTTTTTCAATCCTTTGACGGCGCCGACAGACCGCATCTGATGACATTTTTCATCGGATTTCTGGGAAGTTGTTGGCGGAAGTGTGAAGATGGATCGTCGGCAATTCGTGCTTTGATTGACAGGTCGGCTTCTCTTTGACACGCCGACAAAGGAGACCGCCTCTCATCATTTTTTACGATTTCATTTGTACAACTCCGATTCTCAGAATGAAGACTTTGTACAGGCTTTGCAATAAACGTGTCATCGGAAGTAAACATGCCTTCAAAGGAGTTGTCCCAAACACTTCAAAAATTGAATATGAGGCTGCAGAAGCAGACAGACTTGAAAAGTTGTGATGCCATATGGCATCATAGACGACATAAGGTTACAAAAACAGGAGACGACTTAAACGTTAACATCACTTAACATGCACTTAACGCTACTTAACATCGCACTTAACGCTACTTAACATCACTTAACATGCACGTAACGCTACTTAACATCACTTAACGCAACTTAACATGCACTTAACGCTACTTAACATGCACTTAACGCTACTTAACATCACTTAACACGCTAACAATTCAGGGTTGTTCAACGTTTTTCTTGTTTTTCCTCCTTTATTGCAGATATGCTTGACGCTTAACACTTAACGCATAACAAAACGACTAAAACACTTAACGTGCACTTAACGCTTCTACAATTCAGGGATCTCCAACCTTGAATTGAGCTCAAGTGAGGTGACCAAAGATGGCCGCACACGGGTCAGCATCGTTTTGAACATTGCCATAGGTACATTGTGGAAGAACAATGTTGACCCGTGTACGGTCAGCTTAAACGACCCCCATTTTAAGCTGACCGTACATCGGTCAACATTGTTCCTCCACAATGGGTAGACATTGTGGAAGAACAATGTTGACCGATGTACGGTCAGCTTAAAATGGGGGTCGTTTAAGCTGACCGTACACGGGTCAACATTGTTCTTCCACAATATACCTATGGCAATGTTCAAAACGATGTGACCCGTGTGCGGCCATCTTTGGTCACCTCACTTGAACTCAATTCAAGGTTGGAGATCCCTGAATTGTTAAGCGTTAAGTGATGTTAAGTAGCGTTAAGTGCATGTTAAGTAGCGTTAAGTGCGTGCTAAGTTGCGTTAAGTGATGTTAAGTGCATTAAGTGCGATGTTAAGTAGCGTTAAGTGCGATGTTAAGCGATGTTACATAGCGTTAAGTAAAGTTCTGTCTGTGAATGAATGGACTCTCTTCAGTTTTATTTTCAGTCTGCATTGAAATTTTCAAAAAAAAGAGTGTACGGTTTGCATCAACGCAGAAACTGGTCTTCTATTTTTTATTATTTGTGCTTGCAATATCGATTAGCTCATAATAATCACCAAACAACAGGTGTTCTATTGTTTTGATTTTCGTCGTCGCGGCATCGTGCCTTGCATCTGCGACCTTTCTTTTGAGCGAATGACTGGCCTTTTCATACGTTGAACAAGAGCCGAAATGCTTTTGCGGCCTTTGGTTTCAGCGATTGAAAGCTCATCGCTTGCTGGCGACGATTTTGCTGATAACAGAATTAAGCAATCAGCTGCATGCTGGCTACACACGCTTCGGATATTCGAAAACCGACCCGGTCAGAGGGAGTACATAAATTGGCTGCCTGAACTTTACATGTTAAGTGATGTTAAGTGATGTTAAGTAGCGTTAAGTGCGATGTTAAGTGATGTTAAGTAGCGTTAAGTGCATGATAAGTGATGTTAAGTAGCATTAAGTGCATGTTAAGTAGCGTTAAGTGATGTTAAGTGCGTTAAGTGCGATGTTAAGTGATGTTTAGTAGCGTTAAGTGCGATGTTAAGTGATGTTCGTTAAGTGCATGTTAAGTAGCGTTAAGTGATGTTAAGTGATGTGCGTTAAGTGATGTCGTTCAGTGTTAAGCGTCAACCGTATGCCAAAAAAAAAAAGAAAAAACTTGGAAAAAAGTCGGGCATCAGTGATTATTGTTAAGCGTTATGTGTTAAGCGTTAAGTGTTTTAGTCGTTTTGTTAAGCGTTAAGTGTTAAGCGTCAAGCGTCCTGCTAAAGAAGAAAAAACTTGGAAAAAAGTCGGGCATCAGTGATTTGTTGAGCGTTAAGTGCGTGTTAAGTGTTTTAGTCGTTTTGTCAAGCGTTAAGTGTTAAGTGTTAAGCATATCTGCGAAAGAACAAAAAATTCGGAAAAAAGTTGGACATCCCTGATTTGTTAAGTGTTAAGTGCGTGTTAAGTGTTTTAGTCGTTTTGTTAAGCGTTAAGTGTTAAGCGTTAAGCGATTTTGTTAAGTGTTTTAGTCGAGCCCGACAAAGACTTTTTAGGGACCTACTCCTTCGTCATCGCAACTCTGTTTTCCTGCCAATTGGTTGCAAATAAATTGTGTTTTGCATATGGTTACGTTAAGGTACATCATTCTAACCTAACCTCACATAACCTAACGTCGAGCAAAATATTGATATTTGCAGGCATGGCACGCACTTGTGACATGGGGGGTAGAGAGTCGCTATCCACTTGTTTTCGAGGCCTCCGCACCTTTTCTTCAGCTCGACAAGAGGAGCTGAAGAAGGTGTGGCGTCGCATCGAAAGGCCTCCTCGAAGTATTTTATTTTAATGTTTGTGGTCGGATCAGTTTTTCTTTAGTCGAGGTCGAGCTGAAGAAGGTGGGAGTCGCATCGAAAGGCCTCTTCGTTCCTCGAAGGAACCTATTTTATTTTTGTACTGGTCGGTCAGTTTGTTCTTCTACAAATTCTTTTGCCGACCATCAATTTCAACCATCTTCCACGAAATCTTCAGTGTTCCAGCCGTTCCAGGACTGTTTTTTTTTTTCATTTTACGCAAGATTTTTTGCCTAAAACCTGCAAGAAATTGCAAGATTTTTTTTTTTGAAGAAAAGCGTAATGTTGGCACCTAAATTGCAAGACCTTCTATTTTTGTTGTTGAGCATGATTCTGCATGGAATGTCAAAAAATGTTGCCTCGCAACTCACTGTGCCTCGCAATTCACAATGGAATTTGACAAATTGGAAAATTCTTCCCTTATCAGGTTAAAAAAACATGAAAACGTTAGGTATCAGAATTCAGATATGTCTTTTAATCTACCTGTTGTCTTTTCCTATTCAGACAAATCAAAAAGATTTATGCAGTCATTGAAATGCGACAAACAGGTGTAGGTATGGCATAGGTACCTTATTACCCACCTATACCCCCATCTTTTATCACATTTTTTTTTCAACTTGCTGGTTGACCACTGTACCAGTTCTTTTCTATGGCATCAAGTAGGTAGGTTCCCACAGGAAGGTGTACCTTCCTAATCTTCCCACCTTCTCACTCAAGACAAGACAAGACGTAAGGTATGATGCCTTCTTTTCGGCAAAAACCCACAACCTAAAATTTACTCTCGACTAAAAAGACAAAACAATTGAAAAAAAAAAAAAAAAAAAACATCTTTCACTCACTCGCAAAACCCCAGCGCAACACAAAATTACATACCTACATTATAGAAATACCTAACCACTATCTAGCCCAACTCAAACTTGAACCACACAGCAAAACATCAAAAATGCAAACGAGACTGCTCCTTCACAAACATGTTCATAGCTCCTCTTGCCCTGGAATCTAAGATAAGTTTAAGTTAGGCCTACCTACCTACCTAAAGACAAAAAATGAATGAAAGCGAAACAGAAAAACTTAGCTTTGAATTTTGGCTAAATCCTTCCTCATTTGCTCAGCATCAGATCAATCATCTCCCGGGCTAGGCATCGTCATTACACCTCCATCATCCATTCTCATCTCCCGAGCTCGTCAGACATCCCTCACCACAGTTGTTCGTCCAACTGTTCACCTTAACATTCGTCAATAATCTAAAATAGGAAAAAAGAAAGAGAAAAAAGGATGAAGGAAGGAAGCAAAGCAACTTCAAAAGGGGAAATAAAGATGCAAGAAAGTGAATAAATGAAAATAGAGATGAGA
>JASGXE010008560.1:0-17540 GCA_030068105.1 Sinentomon sp. SZTP_YWyxl
TAGATTTTTTGTATATGAAGAAAAGATTGTGTTTTTGTGTGATGGATAAAACAAAGATCTTATATAATTCTGCGTTTTTTACTTGAATTCTAACGCCATCCCCCTGATTCCAATCCTCGTTTTATAATTCCTTCCAAAGAATTGGAGATCTCGTCCAATCGAATAAACGTCAGAGGGCCAAAACTTGGGCCGAAATGATGTTGCTGCGGGAATGAGAAAATAACCGAATGTAACGCAAAAGCTGAAAGCTGAGAAACAAATTGCTTGTAACTGGTTAGCTGCTCACACTTCATCTCTTCCAGAGCGCCACGTTGGCGCTCATTTGGCGCTCATGTGATTGCATCGAATAAACCAGAAATATTGTTTATGCAGTTGCAACAAGACCAGAGCGCCACCATTGGCGTTCTGCTGTTGCAGAGCAAAGACCAGGAGATGCAACAGCTGGAGTATAAGTTTAGTAAGATGCAGGAGCAGCCGCATTCCATGGCGCTCTGGACTGGGACAAAGCAGGTGCATTTCATTGGACTTCAGAAGGTTTGTTTTTGTTATTGTGAAGCAATTTCTCTTCTAAAAGAGGCGCCGGTTTGCAAGAAAGCTTCCTGGAAAATAAACAGGGGAAAAGGGTCAGAGAGACCCGGAAAAAGTATGACACCAATAAAAAATCGATAGACGTAAAATAAAAAATACAAAATCGGAATGATCAAAAACAAAACCGGGGAGACGACAAGAGCTGCGCATTCCTTTGAATACTAACAATCGCCATTATGTAATTTTAGAAATGGCGTCACCAATGAAAACTCATCGTTGGCATTTCCTGTTGACAATTTTTCGTATGTTCATAATGAAGAACCTCTGAAACAAGTAACGCTTTACGTTTTACACGACGTCTGATCCCAAACTTTCCACCTCGCCTTTATAACCTTTGATTAAGGAAAACAACAAGAGATTTCATTCAGAAATGATACGACATGCCTTTTATCATTTGTCGAGAAGCCACAAAACAAGATGCAATGAAAGAGAAGAAAGCACACATTATCAAATGCAAAAGAACATTTTCGAACATCAGTCAGCTGGTAACACCGACCGAACATTTCAGAAGAGATACGTGCGTAATTAGCAAAGAACAAAAATAATAAAAATTGATGACATCATCACCAAAGGATAATTTCCACCTTTTCTCTGCGCATTGAACCTACATCATAAGAACAAAAATGGCGAGAATGTCTCGCAGGAGAATTTTTCAAGAGCAGTGAGAACAGATCCGAATTTCTTGCCACTAATTTCTTGCCACTGGTCTATTTACTTTTTGCGAGTCGGAAAGAGAAATATTTGCACAAAATCCAGGCCGGCAGCGACAGGTGATTTTGGTGGTTTATCAAGCGCCAAAGAGCGTCAAATACTGAATGGCAGCAAATATCACGCTAAATGAATCTAATTTTTGATCGCATAAACGCATAATATGCCTTGCGTGGTTGTTCTGGGAGAAACTTTTAAGAGGCTCGCATTGCACGCAGTGGGATAGACCTTATTGCTGAAACTCCTTAAATGTTCAAAAAGTTGTTGTTCGCTTGAAGATACAAACCGAGAATGATCTCTGGCTTTCTTATGAGTGAAATCAGAATGGACAGCAATGAAATGTCGGCCACAGTTGCTCATGCAGCTCATGGCGTATTCATATCTGGCTGGAAACTTTCATTTCTACAGGTGCGTTTAAAAATACTTCTCTTTTAATATTTAACTTCCACTGAATTTTCTCCGGAAATTTCCACAAGCACCACGAGCAATCGTGGAAGCAAACAATCTTAACATACATCTTCAAGTGGAATATTGATCGAAGGAGTTCGTGAAATTGTCTCTGCGATTTGAGTGGGAAAATTATATTTCTATGCACAGCTATTTTTTGTCTTTAGAATTGAGGATGCGTTCAAACGCTCCGGGACAATTGTGCGCCAGGCGTCGTGGCGTCGTGTGCGCAAAGATTTTAAAATTCAATAGATTTCTTGAACTAAGCGACGATGGACTGACCGTTCCGTGTATTTCGTTTTCACACAGCTTTACTCCACTGGGCAACTCCTTGCCGTGTTTTCGGCCGCATCGGTGAAGTGTGCAACACGGTAAACGCTTCCTGGCAATGCCGGAGACTTTGTCTGTGAGCATTTTTCTCTCTCAGAAGTTATTGATTGTTGAGCGGGGAACGTCCTGTATAAATCCTGACGGCCGTATTTCCCATTGCACCTCACCTCTATTTTAGGTTCAACTCCATAGCCAATTCAATAGACGGATGCATCTTTCGCAACAATGGAAAAGGAATAAGCGTTATGCACATAGAAATGAAATTTTCAGAACACAAATCCAACCATTGAGTTGGTTATTGAGTTGAACCTGAGGCTGAGTTGTGTTGGGGAATACGGCCGTATTTGAAGTGGAATTCAGGAAGGAATTCGGGAATAACCTGTTTAGAAAACAATAGGTCAAGATCACGTCATTTTGTTTGATCAACATCGGCAAACTCGAATGAACAAACACCAAACACAATTATTCACAAAATTAGCACAACAAACAAATATCCAGAGGCGAATCATAGAGAAATGTACACTGACAAAAAAGTTTCAGCAAAAGTTGGATATCTTTAATTAAAAGTTGGCGCGCGGAATGTGGTTGATTCGGCGTCGAGTATACTTTATCAAACAATGCAATTGATGGCTACTACCGACTCAAATGCTGTTCTGACTTTGATGGAAGACTTAACAAACGCATTGGACTAACCAGCCACAGTTTACTCGTCATTTCCCCCTAAAAATTCAGTCCAAATCATGAACCTTATTGCTTCAGCATATGCAAGCCTTCGAAACCCATTCCTCTGCGAATTTTTAAACAGAAAAATGAAGAAGCCACTTTCGCTTCCAATTATTGCTCTTGGCTTTTGTCATTGTGGCCCTCGGTACTTATGGCCAATATGGCAACTGCACACACAGTTAGCTCGAAAATCGATCTTTGATCGATTATTCTGACATTTCGACGCCTTCAAATTGCTTTTACGGGATGTATGTTTGTTCAATATAAGCATAAAATCATCTAAGCCTTGTAAGGAAGTACCTAATGAGCCATGAACTCTTAGACCAGCAAGACGGGTGTCCCGCAAATCCGAAGAAAATGATTCCTACTTTCCTTCATTTTTGCTTTGCACTAGGTTGAGAGCAGAGATTCACATTTGAGAAATGACTGATACTAGCGATTTTTCACCAATAAAATAGTTTTTTTTTAAATTTGTTACGGAGCAAATGCGCCGGTGGGAGGATCACATCCATCTAAGGCCGTTCGACCCATTTTCCAGTGGTTGGCTGACGACGATGTCATTTTCAACAAAGGTCCGGTTCTTAAGACGTGACGAACCTGAGTCACGACTTAAGTCACAGATGTTTTGTTAATTGCAGAGAGGGCACACAGGGTAGACAGTGCGATGCCTTCCCAACAATCAACAAAACTGGAGTGACACAAGCCGCGACTCAGCCATACGTCCCGTCTCAAAAATCGGACCAAAAAGTTGCCAGTTGACCAAAACGACACTGGCGGCAAGGCCTGTGATCGACGGTTTGAGAAGTCAACGCAGAGAAAGAAGACTCCAGCCTGGAGTTGCCTCCCCCCAAGAACAGATTCATAAAACCAAAAGTCCCATGTGAAATCAGTATTCAGAGCCCTAAAGAAGAGGCGCGTTTTCGAACTGACATAACCGGGAGTCGCCGAACAGAAGTATCTAATAGGGGCTTTAAAAAGGAGTCCTGTTTTTGAGCGTTTCGTCATCCGTTGGCGATAGCCATACTCTCTCTTCATAAAATGCATGGATAACTTTGTTGAACCGCTGGTAATACGCTTTTTGGGACAGTGCCTGCTGAAAGCTGGCAGTCCGCGAAAATGTCAATCATCAATCAAGAATAAGGACGATTAAACTGGAACAAGTCACCAAATTAATGTGAAAGCTTCCATCGTTAGGAGTCATTCTCTGGCACTCACTCGATGCCTTCTATTTTTCATCTAAATTTGCAACATTCTTGAAAGTTTCGAAGGAAACCTTTGATTTTTCCATCCACATTGGGATCTATTCCCTGACAATCATGAGTGAACTGGAGTTTTTCATCCTTTAGAAACCATTCTCTGGTATTTCTGGGTCACTGGCACTTTTTTCATCTACAAATAAGCTCAATCCTTATGACAAGAGCTGTTTTCTCTTCCAAATTTATCTGAAAGAAATACTGCCGAAACTTTCATGTTAAATTTGCTGATTAGCAGCGTTGTCCTGTGAGCAATGAGTTGCTGGAAGATAAGTCAAATTTCACCCTGGTTTACCATTTTGAAGAATTTCTCAGCAGTTTGAATAATTCAGAACTGGTTGTGAGGAACAAAAAATCAACAGGTTAATCAGAGTCAATCCGATCCCCAGTGGAGTATGAAATTAAATTCCCTTATAACATAAATGTAAGTTTAACAGCGGAGAGATCATGACGGGGGTAACGCTAACTCTGAGCTGGGAGATAAATTTTTTCCATTGGAGCAGATGGCAAAAATTTACCTCGCAGCTCAGAGTTAGCGTTACCCCCGTCATGATCTCTCCGCCGTAAATGTTGTGAACATTAATGTTGCAAACATAAATGCAAGTAAATGACAACTGCTGAAATTTACACTTGAACTGAGACACATGATTGAATATTTTTCGTTTCCTCTGAAAACGTTTTCTTTCTATTACTCTTATGCAGGGAATAGAAATAAAAGTGCCAGATTGCAACAAGGCTGGAAGAGAGTACCAAATATCGATCACCGTAAAAAACGGATCTTTGAGTCAGGAATTATCCCTCTCATCTCAAAAGCGGCAGCTTTTCGTTGGTGAAGTACATTCCGTTGCTTAGAGCGAAGAGGATTAATAACGGCGATTCGGAAGAGCAGAAATTTCACACAAAATACAGAAACAAAACACTTCAACAGTTATTTTTGAAACGAGAATAGAGATATAGACATAGGCATAAGGAGTATGTACATTATTATTTACCCAGAGGGTCGTAATTGTTGTTATAAAATTTGCTCAGATGAATATTATATCTAAAATACAATTCTTCCAACCCGACGACAATACAAATTCACGCAGTATTGGACCAGGTGTTGGACTCCTGTTTAATCGAAACTCGATTTTCCGAAGATCGAATTACCCTCCGAGGCCGGATCTTCTGAGAGAAAGTAGTCCTTCCAAAGACTCCCGTAGATATCCCTAGTGATTTTGACTGAGTTGTTCTGCCAAATGAATAAAAGATCTTTCAAAAGCTGTTGATGTTGTGTACATTACTCTCTTCAACTGGGGTGATGTTTAAATGATTGCGTGTTAGAATGATCACGTGTCAAGGTGCATGTTGAGATTGTACCGTAAAGGAGCCAAACATCATTGTGCTTCAAAAAACCGATTGCTTTAAAAAAATGTGCTTCCAAAGTGATTTCTTTTTACACAAACACACCAACTTCTCCAGTTAGATGCCATTGTTCTTTTTCTACTGATGTTTGAAAATTGGCCCGAAAGCTAAAAACATAATGGCGATAAAATTTTCGATCAAGAACATATTATGCGTCAAAGCTCAGCGAGACTGTACACAGCACTGCCGATACATCACCGCACCTCTAAAGAATAACACATATTTTCACACTTTCTCTCCCAGCACTGTTCGTGCTTGGAACTCTCAATTGCCCCATTCTTCGCGTTTTCTTGTTACGTATACACCACAATCTCGCCGGCCTGTGCCTGACCAACTTGATTGACTGTTGAATTTTGGATACCATGGCAGAGCTCTGCTTTTAGAATATTTTAGCGATTTTCTTTTTTTTGTTTTTTTTTTGTGTTTTTTATGTACCTACTGATGATTTGTTCAAGAGTGATAATACCTGCGAAATAATACGGGTTTTTCTTTATTAAATTGAAATTGCAACTGGATTGACAGTTCCCTTTCGGGCAGACAACACAAGATCAAAAACCTCCCATCTTCCACGATTAAAATGATCTCCACGAGAGAAAGCGAACCAAGCATTTTCCTTGCATGGCAGAAATGCCCGGTACAAAATCAATGGAAACAAGTGCGGGCAGACTCCGGAAAAACAAAAAAACAAAACTCGATAGCAAACCAACCCTTGAAATTTTGGCGAATGCTTCCCGACTCTCGCTGGCTCCATTTCCAAAACTTTGGCTAACTGCGACAAATTCATCCTCGTCAATCGCTCCGTCGCCTGTGCAAAACACGCGAGAAAAATTATTGGACAAAACGAACAGTTAAAAAATGCTATGGGCAATACAATAACCCGAGAAGTCTTGCTCGTCGAAATTCACCAGAAGGATTTGCAGGGTATATGCAATTCCAGCATTTCCCCACAATGTGTGCAGAGGGGCGCACAGATTCGCAGTAACAATGTTCCCGAGTCTTGCATACGTTTTATCGATCGCTTTAACTTTGAATGAAAACTGGACTGGCGTTCTCTACTTGAAAGGGACTTCATTCCCATGACAGCACAGATGGGTAAGGACGGCCACATTAGTGAAGAATTCCAACCAGACACTGTTTAAATAAAGGCAACGGTTAGAAAATGTTGCTGTACAAAACTTAAATTTGCGACCAATTTTATTCCGGCGGCGTTAGTGACGGAAATTACTTCAAAATTATGTTCCCCGTAAAAGTAAGCGGAATTGCCATTTCTGACGCTCTCATTTTCAGTTCAAAACACGTTGAGCGACATGTCCACGCTGGGGGATACATAGGGTGAATGTCCCATTCACCCTATGAGCAAACACGACACCCAACGACTAATGAACAAACATAGGTTGAATGTACCATTCACCCAATGTTTTCAAAATTTTTATTCAAATATTTTCATAACTAAATCGGAGAACTGAAGCTTGCTTAAACCGCTTTTGCTCTGATGAAAATAGTTCTCTGAGATCATGCAAGATAAGAGATCCAAACGGAAATCACTGGGTATAATGGCTAGACCGTCCGTATTCGGTTACTCCATCGAACAATGTCGTGTGGCGGGGGTGACTTTTCAAGGGAAAATATGAACAATATGAATATCGCCGGTAGTTCTGTCTTTGCTCAAGCCTTTGCTCAAGTAACCTGATGTGTCTTGAAGATCGAACATGAAATCCATGTAGAGTTTCTGCCAGTCGGACGAGACACAGCTATCCTTCTCCCACATCTGACACCATTCTGCTCGACTGATCTGGAATGATAATCATTATTTTCAAAAAATGAACGTGTTTGGAACTCGACGCAGCTTACGGTGGGTGCTCGGAATAAACGTCTAATTTTCGGAAGTTCTAAAAATTCCGCGGAATGTAGTACCAGATGCAATTCAACTTTAAATGAAAATAGGGGTCAGGTTGGGTTGGGGTTAGGTTAGGGTTAGGTTAAGGTTAGGGCAGGTTAGGTTGGGTTAAGTTAGGTATGATATATCAATCCGCGCCTTGTTACACCTTTTAGACCTTCCGAAAATTAGACGTTATTCCTGCAACCTCTTAATTAAAATAAATTATCTTCCTGATGACGTTCCTTCAATGATCATTTATTATAGGCGTTTACATCTAAAAATAAATGATGATTAAAACTCAAAATTTAATTATGATCCCGAACGTCATTAACCGTAAAAAATCGAAAAAAGAGCTTAGCAAATTAATGATCATTAACTTTTTAATGATAATTAAAAAACAGATGTAGACAGGGCAGTGATAATTTTTTTATCTTGCATCTATTTTGGTGATTGTTATTGCTCATGACTATCACATCCCGTTCGCATTTAACGGCGCAAGGTTCGCATTTACAGTGATATTTTTTTTATCTTGACTCCCTTTTGGTGATAATTGTTGCTAATGATAATCACCTCCTATTCGCATTTAACGGCCTACGATTCGCATTTATCTACATTGATAATTTTTTTATCTTCGCTCCCTTTTGGTGGTTATTATTGCTCATGATCGTCATTTATTCGTTTTTCCAAAACTTGCGGCTCTGCTGCCACCTTCTGCAACACTTCCTCAATGGTTTGTCCTGAAGTCTTCACGCTTTACGAGTAATTTTTGTGGCAGCTATTATCCATCGTTGCGAATTTTTGTGTTTTCACATGACAATTTTTGATCGGATCACATCTATTTTCGCAATCTGTGAGTTTCAGTGTTTAGTGCTAAATTTTAAGCGCTTGGTTATGAAATGGGTTGTGAAATGCTCACTTGGAATGCAACGCTCATTTGGACGCATACATTACTCATCTTTTAACATGGTTTGTATTTTAACAAGAAAAATATTGTTTCTGGACGATGAAGTGCATATTTTTTGCTCTCAATCTCTGAATCCCTGAATTGTTAACTGACAACATATTTGTTACAGTCCAGCATTTTATCATTTTAGTCCCGAATGGGCCAACTGAGATTTACGAATTCCCTCGCGCGGATGTCTAAAGGAACAGTTGGGGACTGACCCTTTAATTAAAATGGTTTCCCTTGGGGTAATTTTTCTGGAAATTAAAATTATTATGGCCCACGTGAAAATAAAAAAGAGGAATCCGATCTCTTTTCGGCCTGTTCAAAATCAGGTGCTCCATTTCCATGTACCATATTAAGTTCTGCATCACACGGTTTCCTTCATATTCTCCCAGCTTTTCAATAAATTTGAGCCCAGCTTTCTCCCTATACTCTCCAGGAATCTCCACCCAGCGCACAAATACAAGCAAGCGCATTCCGTCACCTGTTATTCATAAACTCCCAAAATCTTACCAACGGCTATCGTCTTCTGGCATGGATACAAGTTGCAATTTTCCTACCATACCCCTGAATCAGTTTCAAGATCATTCAACTCCAAGCGCAGAATGGCTTCAAATTTCATGTCGCCTCATTTATTTTTAAATTTAAACTGACCTGATTTTTATATATCATTTCGTAGGGAGGTGAAACTGAAGAATGAGATTCAGGACAATTAAGGCATCCACCATTGAGCTCATAGGCATATGTTAGGGTTTAGTAGGCTAGTAGAAATAGGCAGCAATCCTGCGGTGGAGCCAAAATGACTTTTGAGTTGTGTCGTTGGACACCAAATTTACTATGAAACGTGATTTCGCCGAAAAAACATTTCCTTCTTACTCCCTTTGTGAAATTGATCATTTTTATTTCAGAGAAGCGAAGTAAAAAGTAAAGACAGGTTCAGCGCAAATGGGAGAAAGCATATGTGTTAGCAATAAGTGAGTTAAGAATGCTTGTTTACGTGTTATAAAAATTTTGTAGCACAATGGTAATACAATTGGACTACACATCTGTTTTAAGCGCGTTCCACCCCAAAATGTCGCGTCCGTAGCTCCGACAGAATTAAAAGTGCCACATTGCAACAAAGGTTAGTAAAATGGAAAACTTTTGCTTCTGTGAGTTGAGTTTTTGTAAAATTTCACTGTTGCATCATTTGTACGTGTATTGGCGAAGAAATTCACACAAACATCAAAGCAATCTGTTCAGCATGCATGATTTGTATGAAATAAAACATGTAAAAAAGATAGCATTCTGTCATTTATAAGGGGGGACAAAAATGCACTATCGCGGGAAACATTTTCAGAAAATAGCCGTACTCTGATCCCCGTAATTGTGTCCCCCTTTGGCAACAGCATATGTCAGGTAAGGTTAGGTTAGATTGGGATAGGTTAGGTCCAGGTTGTTTTAAGTTGGGTTTCAATTGACCGACTGCCTGACAGAGAAAAAACACACCCTGTGCAGTATGCTGGCTCCAAAGGGCCGGGACACCATTGCTCGGCAGAGAGTACGGCTGCTTTCTGAAAATATTTCCTTGCGATCGTGCGATTGTGTCCTCCCCTTATTAACGATTTAACGCAGATGATGAACCCGAATCAATGCAGCTCAACTTCCGAAAACAAACTGGCGACCACTGCGCCCCAAGAGATATCAAAATTCGATTAAGAAAAAGCTCCTTCCAATTAAGAATAGATGATTTGCGCAAATACGAAATGTAAGTGCTGTCATCACATGCCTGGTCATCCTGGTTTGTGTCCCCGCCTTGCCTCAATCCGTACCAAATTTTCAAAAGCTTGTCTCTTGTTTCGGCATATTTTGAGTCGTCTGCAGTCCAACCTCGCATGCCGCAGATTTTCTGAAAATACAAATAGAGAAATAAACAAATCCATTGCATATCTTTTCATCAGTGCAAAACTGGCAAAAAGGTAAGTCCTGCGAAAGAATGAAGGCCATGCAACACGAGAAATTTGTTGCGATGTGCATTGCAACTTTTGAATTTTATTAAATGGGGAAAAACTAATTGTCAGCCACGGCGAAAACTAAGTGTCATGCGACGTGCGAGATCTGCTGTGATGTGAATTGCACCTTTTAAATCCCATTGAGTAAAACCAATTTTTAGCCCCCGCGAAAAACAAACGCTATGCAACATGAAATTTGTTGTAATGTGCATTGCTGCTTTTGAATTTTATTAAATGGGAGAAATCCTGTTGCATGCCCCTGCGAAAAATAAACGGCATGCAACATACAAAATTTGTTGTAATGTCTACTGCAACTTTTTAATTTCATTGAATGGGCAAAAACTTGTGTTGACTGTTCAGCCGATGCGACAAACAAAGGGTTCGGTTCAACGACATGCATTTCTTTTGTATTGGTAGGTTCGGTTCAGTACATTTCGTTTGTATTTGATGAGAAATTTTCAAATATGTCAAATTTTTACAATTTCGAAGAGAAAAGAGAAAGATTGTCAGATTGTCAGATTTTTACAATTACAAAACACAAATGAATAAAAAAATACACTAGTTAACGAGGAAGCAGTACAAGTTGAGTGGAATTTGCTGGAATTCGAATTGGCTTCTGTGCCATTGTTCCTGCTGCTTTTAAAAGGCAATTGGAATTGGAAGCTGTGACAAACGCCTCGAGTTTGGAAATTACTCGAAGTTGGAAACCAGGCGGGAATTCAACAAAGCACTTTTCTTGAAGGACTTTTCGGAGGAAAATTAGCCCCTTTTTTCCTTTTCTCAATTGGCGATGCACCATGTGCACTTTGTTTAGCATCGCAATTTTTATTGCAACTCCAGAATTTTTCTCAAAAATAGACAATCACCAAATGTGAGCGCCTGCAAAAAATAAACGGTATGCAACACGCGAAATTCTTTGTGATGTGTGTTGCAGCTTTTGAATTTTATTAAAATGGGCAACAACCAAATGTGAGCGCCTGCAAAAAATAAACGGTATGCAACACGCGAAATTCTTTGTGATGTGTGTTGCAGCTTTTGAATTTCATTGATTGGGCAAAAACCGATGTGCATTGCAGCTTTTGAATATCATGATTGGGCAAAAACCAATTGTCAGCCTTGGGAAGAATAAAAGGTGTGCAATGTGTGAAATTTGTTGTGATGCGCATTACGGCAAAGACAGTGGCCAGAAGGAAAGGTGAGACTGAGCCCCGCCTCTCCAAAAATCTACGTCACAGGCTTGCACGAAACAAGTACAGGTTGATGATTTTACTGATTTCACGCAATGTTTTTGCAACAATTTCATGTGTGTAATGTTTACAATTAAAATGATTCATGTATGTAGTGATAGCAATTTCATGTATGTACAATTTCATGTACAATTTCATGTATAAATGTAATGTTTCGGGCTGAACAGGTTCAAATGGGCCCCAATCTGACTTCGGCCTCAGATTTTACGAGCATGACAGGTTGGGTTTTGTTCAGCCTGCTATCAGTAACGCATTCCAAAATATTGGTTTTGCATTAACGAAAATCCCCTAGCGTCCGAAATAACTTTTGCGCCATCAAGTATTTTCCGTGGAAATAATTAGCCCGAAAACTCATTATCATTAAATTCTAATTAATTTCTTAACCCTAATTGGATTTTGATGCTTCTGTAGACAGGTAGGTATAAGTAGGCAACCAATAGCCGTTTAGGAAAATATGAAAACGTTTCCCAAGAGCTCGGGGAATTCAACACAGCTCATCAGTATCGGAAAGGCTTTACTAAGAAGAAAGCCAAAAATATCACACACGGAAGTAAAGTGGTTGTCATGCCCTCGATAGAGTACGCCGTTAGGATTGAACAGCACTGTTGTACAGTGCGAAATGAATTGCGATTCCCTAAATTCCACCTGGGCTCGAATCTGCTTTGACACGGTAGGCGTGCAGAAAGTTTATCCACGAAAAGCAAAAAAGAACAAGCAAGCGAGAAAAAAATTTTTTTTTTGAAATTTGCCGAAGCTGTGAAAAGACGACTGTTTGAAACAAAAAAAAATTGCGATACTTGTTGAAATCTGACACTCATGTCAGCCATTTAAGCCACAAAAAGAACAAAAATCATGTTCATTGAGACAATTGTCGCCTTCAGTCAATTTATCAGAGATACTGTCCATATTGCAGTGAACAGTAAGTCAGGAATTTTGCCAGATAATTTAGTTGCCCAAATCGTTTAAGGGTATTTGCTGCATTTGCACATATTTTTCACTTTCAATTCAGAAAATCGTCTGTCGTTTAAGCAATGCATCCAAGGCGCAAAGGAAACCATGTTGACTGGGTGAACCAAAATCGCTATTGTGAGGGAACCAATGTCGGCTGAGGGCGAACCTAAGTTCCCAACTTAGAAGAAAACAATGCGACTTCGTGAACCAAAGTGCCCAATTGAGAAGAACACAATGCAGGTTGTTGGGTGAATCAAAATACCCAGAAGACACTTTGATTCCACGTTGAAGTGAGGTTCTGAGAATTATGGAGGATTTCAATGGTTTTGAGAATTTCACTTCCGTGCGTTTTTCAAGCAGTTCTTTGCAAGCTTTTGTTTCAATGCTTTTTGTTAGCATCTTTGTCAAATGCTGCACGTATTCAGTGCTCCAATGCTTTCTGTTAGCGGTACTTTAACGTTTCTCATCAACAGTACTTCAGTGCATGTTTTTCGCTTCCTGGCAAAACTTTTGGTTCGTTTTGCTAACAAATAACTATCGCTCTGTTGCTTCCTCAGTCCCATCAACGATATCGCTGATATGGTGCGAGCCGATTCAATATTACCACAAAACTGACATTTAAATTGATTTAACTTTGGGTCGCCACAAACCTGCAAACGTAGGTGTGTAATTCAAACGACTGAAAATCAGTCCTATCATTGGTAAACCTCCACCTCCCATAACTGAAATGACTTTTGGAATCATCTTCTAATTTTTTTTTTTTGTTTTCATGGAAAAATATGATGGCACGTCTAGGTTCGTGACTCAAAACACAAGTAGATTAAACCAGAAGTTGTCATTGTAGTTCAACAACCGTCTGTCTATGCAGCAGCATGCTTTCAACAATAACTTTCCAGTTTGCCATTTACTTCAATGTAAAATAAATAAGCCACCTCGGTCAGGTGGCACCACCTCGGTGGTTATAGTTTATGGAAATACGAAAAACCCGGCTCTAAACAGCAGATTAATCATCCCAGGCGAAGCATCACCTCCCGAAATAAACTTTTCACCCGATAAAACAATATGGACAAACCAAGTTTTTTCGACTTCCGCCCTTCTATTGTGTGCGAGTCATGAGGCGTCGAGGGGGAATCGAGACTTTTCTTCTGGTGATGAACATTCTTTGTTGTGGGCTCTAATTTCCGCCGTTAATATCGTTGCGTTTTATCATGACATCCAGAATTTAATATTTCGCGAGAGTTCAGAATGGTTTTTAGAATTATTTGAAGAGTCGGCAAGAATCGCAATCTCTTTTTAGCCCTTAAAAACTTATCGCCGCCAGAATTTACTGACTGGCAAAGAGGCCACTCGTTAACGGAGAACAGAGTAGCTGTCATTTGAGAAGCCTCTTCCAAATGTTAGCTATACTTTTTTGAGAGACCAACCTTAACGGCCATTTCAAAATCATTCTCTTCTATCGTTCCACTCTGATTGACATCTGAAATTAACGAAAACGAAAGTCGAAACGGTTTAATTTTCAAAATAACAGTCCTGTAAAGTGCAAAACAAACATATGCCTGCCAAGGTTAACTCCGTAATGACTGGGGATAGTTGAGCCCTTCGTCACCGCACGGAAATTATGTTGCCACTCGCTGACGCCTGCAAATTAAGATTCTCACGACCACCAGGCTAATGCAATAACTGTCAACCGCCTGGTATCGTTCATGTCATCTTGAACCGAAACGCGGTTCTTATTGGAGTGGAGAAACATTTCCTGACACAAACTTAAACGGTAAGTAGGTATGTACCCGCAATGGCCATTTACATGCCGCTCTCACTGTCCAATTAAAATTATAAACGATTTTTGATGTGTAATGGCTGCAAGGGGAATTGTGAGTTCATTTACGAATATAGCAAAGAGCTGCATTCTTTTCTTCATTCTGCTAACCATCTGCTGCATTCTGCTAACCACCAAAGCGCTGTATCCTGCTAACCATCGGCTGCATTCTCCAATGTGATTCACGCGTATCTTCAACTCAATAGACAATTTAGTGTTTAGATTCGTGTTGTGAAAATTTCGTTTCTATGCACAACGCAACTCCTTTCCCATTGTTACGAATTGGCTTTTTGGCTGTTTAGTTAGAGCTGAATGTGAATGCTATGGGCGACCACGGTCGCATACCCAATGCATTTTAAAAGCTGCATGGTTAGAACCACGTTGGAACCCATGGGGGCCTATCCTGGGTTCTGCCAGGATAGACCATTATATCCCAAAACAAGTTCAAATCGATAAAAATTATCGCAGTTATTCATAGCCTGAACCCGGTACAAAATTCCCTAAATTTGTGTCCGAATAAGTTTAAGTAATCTTCTCTGCTTTTCATTTTCTTCGTAAACATTACAACGTTATTATGGTTTTTATACGTAAAGAAGCTTAAAAACAAGATGGATTGCTGCTCCCTGCCTACCTGACCTGGAATTCAATATGAAAACGGAACTACAAAATGTTAGCGCTGCATGGTGGAATGGCAGCAGAACCCTAAAGAACCTTAAAAACGTGTCGGCTTTTATTTCGTAAGGCTGTATGCGGTTACATCGAACCTTCAAAGAACGACAATCGCACCAAATTTGTCTGAGTTTGGGATGGGATCTTTCTGTTCAATTTCGGACAGTATCTTTCTGTTCGTTTTGTGACCGTATGTTTCTGTTCATTTTGTGACCGTGTCTTTCTGTTCATTTTGGGGCAGTATACGTTTCGGCTCAAAAACGCAGCCTTTTTCACGAGCAGGTTCAGCTTTGTCTGAGCATTGCAAGTGATTAAATGGGATTTTTGTTTACTTTTCGATCAGGCAGAACATTTTTAAGATGAAAAATATCAGGTTGCTGCAATAATGCCTAACTATGCAACGACTAACTTCTAACGTGTTAATTCGTATGTAACATATAATCAGGGGGTGCACTGTACGTAAGCAGCATAAACAGCCATCACCTATAAAACTGAACAGACCTTATGAAAGAAAAGCGCGGTGTTTTTCCTTTGAACTGTTGGCAGTTGGCCAGAAATAGCCCTGCGTAAAAACATGGCTTCTTAAAAACAGCCAAGTGTCTGCAAGCCGTTAGGGTGCGCTGTTACGCAGGTAGCCATTCCTCAACCTCAATTCTATATCCTTTATTATTGCAGCAGAGGCGGTATTGGCATGCGTATAGTCAAAACTTTATTCCTTTGTTCTCAAATTACACTAGCAACGAAAGAATGGGTTATAAATGCCAGATTTTTCTTTCCGGCACATATTTCCCTTCCGCTATTGCTGCCAAATAAAAACCCTTATTACCTTTTGCCAGGCTAAACCTTGACGCGGCCAATCTTTCTCTTTTATATTCTACGCTTACCTGTTCGCCTTTTTTCTTTGTAAAGTTAGGTCCGTATAACTCTTGGCATTGGTGTTTCAAAGCGGGTGAAATTCGTCTGCTGCCAATGCCAACAGCGCAACACGCGAAAGCGGCAATTTGTGCCTTGGAAATACGTAAAACATGCGTCGCTTTCTTTGGATTAGTAGCACAAAGCAGGATATTTTGCGGTTGTAATGATGTTTACCGGATATCCTTCAACGATCACGGTTTACGATTCGAGGAGAGGTAGGGATGTCCAAGTTGTGAATTACTTTCTGGGTGTTAAATCCTCTGTGGCCAACCTGTTTGTGGGGTTGTCCAAATAATTAAAAAATCTTTATTGGATTTCCTGCTGACGCGTTTTGGTCCTGGCAGAGGGGCGTTGTCGACAAGTGTATGCCCTATTTTCTGCTACAGTCCTTGTTGTTTTCCAACAGCTCCTACCATAATGTGTAGTTTATGGCGACCATGACAAGCCTTTTGCCTTTTGTCGTCGAGTGACCCGCAGTTATCTTCCTGAATGACACCTTCTGAAAATACCTCATCCAACCCTAATCTGCCAACTTATGTTGGAAGACATGACCATCCGTCTAAGCTCTGCCCATTTCAGGCCAGGAAAAAATATTGGGGCTCAGTCTTTCATGCCGCATGTTATTGAAACATGGGACAAAATCCCCAGAGAGATTTTTATTTATTTTATTTATTTATTATTTCATAAATATCAACAATCAAGTTGAACGTCAACGAGATGTTCTCCAAACCAGTTTCCACTCAAACATATTGGTCTCTGCTGGCCAAAAACTTTTGGGGTACCATGTATGTGATATATACCTACAGCTCAAGCAAACTCATCTCCAGCCCTATAAACCTGTTTGCAATGTGACCTCGCTTTTGGGGTTTCACGTGCCTAACACACGACAAGGGGCGACTAGGCAAAACATAAAATGTTTTGTTCTGCGCTAAATCATTATGCATGCTAGCACTTTTCTAGTCGTCCAGCCTAATCGTTGGTTCCCGCAAATCCTGAAAACAAACTTACCCCAATACCAGCCGAACGCTGGGTGTTTTTATAGGAATACTATATGTTGAATTCAGAAAAATGGCCACCAATTTTACAGAAGAGTGGATTATCCAGGCGGAGTAGATGGCTCGTGTAGATCAATGTGGATAAAAAAAATCATTCATTGATGGTGCTCTAATTGAGAGGAAAACGTATGATCATCCAATACACAGTTTGCCGAACAAAATGATGACTTTGTGATGTTGAACCGCTGCGATCATGAAGCATGATGGAGATAATCATGCCCAACAACAATGCCAAAATATTCTTATCTTAAAAATTTTGCTATACGTACCTTTTGTACGCGATCGTCATCAAAATGGCTTTCTGTTTTTAGATAGCACGAAACTGCAGGTGAAATCGCAATGTTGGAAAATTTCAAAAGCACTTTTGGTGAGTTTCACACCGTCTTATCCCACAAAGTGTTACACCCTGCGTTCCTGAGGAGATGCCAGGTAGAGAGGGAATAGATGAGGAGTGTTGTTTTTATCAGCCACTAAACCATGAAATCGTCTGAAATAAAACGCCAATGCCGCTAAGATAAAACTTGCCCGGCGCTAAGAGGGGAGATTTATTGCCCGGTTAATTTGGGACCACGGCCGTCTAAAAATAGACAAATATTGGTTGGAAAATAAAACGCCAAT